>JAHNEJ010000253.1:0-256006 GCA_022559845.1 Amorphophallus konjac
TACTCAAATACGTATAAATACACACAAGTAAATAATACTCGGGATGCCCATGCTGCTTGACGATCCTCGTCAAACCCCTCCACTTGGAAGAGGTTCGACCTCGAACCTAGGACCGTTGCTCAGAGAAGTAGCGGCATTGGTGGAGACGTACGGTGAAGATGGACGGCAGAGAAGGATGGATCTGGAGCTTCGAATGAGGCCTCGCACCCGTCCCAATCCAAGGACGATGCATCCGAAATTTCAAATTCTTCCTTCATGATGGAGCAGAGGAAGACGGAACTGGAGCTTCGAATGGGGCCTCACACCCGTCCCAATCCAAGGACGATGCACCCGAAGCGTCAAATTCTTTCTTCCTAGCGGAGTGGAGTTGGCCAAAGACCGAACTTGACTGATGCAGGACAAAACCCGAATCTGATGATTTTATTATTTTCTCACCTAGTTATAGTTTCAATATTCTAAATATTCTCACTCCATTTATTTAATCTTCTCCCATTTTAGACAATATATATATTTTTTTCTTTCTCATTTTTTTAACCCTCAAACTTCTCATTTTCTTCGAACCTCTTTTTTTTCTTTTTCAAACTTCTCATTTTCTTTTTTTTTTCAAATATTTCCCTGCTTTGTCTGACTTTTTTTTTCAAATCTTTTTTTTTTCAAACACGACCTACTCTTCTGCGCAAACCATGCAGACAAAGGGCGCAGAAATGTCCACACAAGCGGCGGTTGGCAGCACGCGGACCACGTTGGGAGGGCGGTCAACGCGGCGGGGCTCGGGCGGCCAGTCAGGCGCTGCTGGACCTGGGCACGGGCGGCCGCGGCAGGTGGCTAGCGCGGGGTGACCAAGCCGGGGGGAGGCGGGCCCGGACACCGGCGGGCTTGGGGGCTACTGGCGCCGGCGGCGCGTCGGCAACGGCAAGGTGGGTGCCGCCAGGCGCGGGCCGGGTGCGGGTCACGCGCGGCAGGGGCTGGACGGGCGCAGGGCGCCTGCGCACGCGGGTGCAGGCGCGGTCGGGTGCGGGCCCGGGTGCGGCCGAGCGCGGGCCGTGGGCGCGGCCCTGGGTGCGAGAGCAGACGCGGAGGCCGGCGGGGTGGCGCGCGAGCGGCGCGAGCAGCCCAGGTGCGGGCGCCGGGCGACGGTGGCCGCGGGCGCTGGCGAGGGCGACGGTGGCCGCGGGCGCTGGAGAGGGCGATGGTGGCCGCGAGTGGCCGACAGCAGCGGGCGGGACTCGAGGCGACGGCGGCCGCGGGCTCGCCGGCGTCGGGGAGGACGACCGGAAGCGACGGCGTGGGCCGTAGGTGGAGGAAGGGGCCGGTCGTGGCGGCCTTGCCGTAGCTGGGGGGGGGAAGAGGTTGCAGGGGAAGAAAAATGCAGGGGGAAGAAAAAAAACAGAGGGAGAGAAATGGAGAGAGAGAGAGACTCACGGGAGAGAGAAAGCAGAAAGAGGGAACGAGGTTACGGGAGAGAGAGAGAAAGGGCGCTGGCAGGGCGGGGCTCGCGCGGGCGAGCGGGCGATGAGGCCGGTGGCCCGCAGGGGGGGCACTGGCAGCGCAGGCGGCGGGCGGCCACGGCGGCAGGGGCGGGCGGCGGTGGCCGCGGGTGGCCGGAGTTGGGGAAGACGAGGGGGGGGCGCTGTCCGCCACGGGTGCAGAAAGAGTGAGAGAGAGAGAGAGTACGGGAGGGAAATAGAGAAAACGGTCGGGAGAGAGAGGGAGAAACAGAGAGAGAAGAAAGAGATTAACAGAAAGAGAGATTAAGGAGAGGGAGAGATCGTGGAAGAGAGAGGAAAATAGAAACAGAGAGGGAGAGAGAATACAGAGAGAAAGAGAGATATTAACGGGGGAGTGGGGAAAATTTTTTTTTTCACTTTTTTTTTCTCAACTTCTTTCCCGTAGACAGAAGAACTTAATGTTCTTCACTCTTCTCCTCTCAAGTAAGATCTCTTTTTTTTTTCTGCTAATCTTTTTTTTTTCACTCTAGCAACCTAGAGAGAGAAAGAGAGAGAGAGACGTCGGAGACGTCGGGTCGGCGGAGGCGCCGTTTGTTGGGCTCTGATACCAATTTGACGCGGCGGGGACGTGGAAGACGGATCGACGGCACTCCGGGACGTGAACAGGACGGGACGGATAACTGCTATCTCACACAGCTCGGCCTCACGCCGGACGGTCTCACACCGGGCGACACTCATATCTCACAAAAATGAGAAGAGAGGGAAGGAAAGGGGTGAACAAAGGGGCAAGGCTCCTTTAACACAAAGCTTCATTCATTTCTTCATATCATCATGCAACATACGTAACACCTTAGCCTCTTTATATAGGAAGAGAGCTATAACAATATGACCTTCTAACTTTCACTAATTAGATTCATACCCTAGCCTAACAAGACAAACCTCACCAACCATCCAACAACCCTCATTTGACTTGTGGGTTTAAAGTAAATAAAATATAACAACTTTTGACCAACCTTGCCTAATAAAACAAAGTAAATAATACATGTAAATACATGTATTTTACACGCATAGATACTCAATACTCAAATACGTATAAATACACACAAGTAAATAATACTCGGGATGCCCATGCTGCTTGACGATCCTCGTCAATTGTTGTCCATGAATAGACATGAACCTTCTTTCTCTTCTGCCCCTCCATCCCAACCATTCTCTGAATCTAACCATCAAGAACTTTGTGCTCTTTGTTCAAGCCCAAATCATACCGTTACTAATTGCCCCACGGTGGCTCAGCTTCCCTCATTTATCTAAGAACAAATTTTTGCTACACAGGTAGGGCTGTCAATGGGCCGGGTCGACCCGACAGGCCCGAGGGCCTGGCCCGATTTCGTGTCGGGCCGCAAGACTTTTTCCGGTCTGTGGTCTCTTAGTCGGGCCGAGGCCCGACTAGGCCCACGGGCCGGGCTCGGGCTTTAAGTTCGGCCCGCGGGCCGGCCCGGCCCGTTCTCTTTTTTTTTCTTTCAAATTTTAAAAACTACTTAGTTAAAATTATATTATTTTACTTAATTATAAAATTTAAAACTTTATTTTCATACAAATTATGTAATTAATATCAAAATTTTAGTTAATTTAGTGAGATTATAAGTTTTATATTATTAAATATATTAGTTTTCTTTAATTTTTATTATTTATTTAAGTTGTCGGGCCGAGCCGGGCCTTAGTCGGACTTTACAATTTTTTAAGAGTATCGGGCCCGGCCCGGCCCGACATAGCTCAGGCCCGGGCTGGGCTCGGGTTTTAATATTGATAAGTCGGGCTCGGGCCGGGCCGAGGCATCTCCAAGCCTCCTTATGATCCTTATTCCAATACCTACGATTCAGGCTGGAGAAATCACCCGAACTTTTCTTGGAAAAATCTGCAAGGGTCATCCATGCAATCTAATCCCTCCAATCAATCAGTTCAAAGGCAACCCTTTCAAGTTCCGGTTCAATCTCACCAAAATTTTCCATCTCCTTTTCAACAAGCTCAACATCAACATTCTCAACCTCCTTATCAACATTCTCAGGCCTCATACAATCAAGCTCAATTTTCTCAGGGCCAACACCAACAATACCCTCCTAATAATAAATTCAATCAAGCTCAGAATATGTATCAACCTTAGCCATCTCAACCTCCTCATCACAACTTTGAGGACAGATTCGACCAACTCCAACAACTTCTGCTTTCTCAGAATCAATCCATTCTTTCTCAACAACAACTCATTCTGTCTCAGCAACAATCCATGGCTAAGTTGGAGGGTCAAATATGGTAATTAGCTGTAAGTAATATGAGGAGAGAAATAGGTCAACTTCCTAACCAACCTGTGGCTAATCCTAAAAATATACCTCCAAGCTTCCCTCAAAGAGCTCCTCTCCTTCCTAAACCGAACCAACCACAACCTCCCCCTCTTGCTGGTCCTCAATTTGAGAACGCTAAAGCTATTTCCACTCTTAGGAGCGGGAGAACTTTAGATGATCCTTATAAGGCTAGGGTAATTAGTGGCAATTCGGCCCAACAGGCCCAAGAAAAAAGTGATAGTGAGGAAGATGAGTCCATCATTGTTGAAACGACGAAGCCGGAAGGTAAGAGGAAGGAACTTGATAAAGACAAAGATAAGATTGAAGAAAAACCCCATGAGTATGTGCCAAAAGTACCATTCCCTAATGCTTTGAAGTCTAAAGCTCACAAGAAACAACTGGTTCAATAGGAAGAATTGTTGAAATTATTCAAACAAGTGAATATTAATATTCCGCTTTTGGATGTCATTAAGCATGTGTCGGCTTATGTAAAGTTTTTAAAAGAGCTATGTACACCAAAGAGGGAACCAAATGTATTAACTCAAAAGATCCGCTTATCTGAGGATGCGAGTGCCGTTTTGATAATTCATCTACCAAAGAAATTGAAGGACCTTGGAGCTCCATTAATCTCATGCGATATAGGTGGAGTCACTTTTGATAGAGCATTACTGGATCTAGGAGCCAGTGTGAATCTGTTACCCACCTTCATATATGAGCAGTTTGATCTCAGAGAATTAAAGCCAACCTCAATAATCCTTCAATTGGCGGATCGTTCAGTAAAAACTCCAAGGGATTTGTTGGAGGATGTCATTGTTAAAGTTCATGAATGCTATTTTCCCGTGGACTTCTTAATCTTAGACCTGACCTCGTCTCAAGAATTGAAGCATACGCCTATTATTTTGGGACGTCCTTTTCTAGCTACTTCTAAGGCCAACATAAATTGCGCCATGAGAATGATAGATATATCTTTTGGAGGTGAGAATGTATCATTAAATGTTTTTAAAGCATCTCAATATCCGGAACAACATAAGGAGTGCAATGCTATTGATATTTTTAAGGATTTAATTGATTAAAATCCGGATGAAGTTAAGGATACTTTAGAAGATGGTAACATGCTGCAGGATTCTCTTTTCTCTTCTGCACCCTACTCTAAAATAGAGCCTCTTCCCGCAGTTCAATCTGAACCAATTCTTCCATCGTTAGAACATCCTCCTACTCTTGAGCTTAAGCCTCTCCCGGACTCATTAAAATATGCTTATCTGGGCCCTTACCATACTCTTCCTGTCATTGTTGCTTCTAATCTTTCTGCAATTCAAGAATCTCAACTTTTAGAAGACCTTAAGGAGCATAAAGAATCAATTAATAGGTTGGCATAAAGAAGCAATTAATAGGTTGGTCGGTGGCGGATTTGAAAGGGATTAGTCTGGATGTTTGTATGTACCACATTTATTTGGAGGACAATGCCAAGCCAAGTCGGGAGATGCAGCGTAGGCTAAATCCGAACATGAAAGAAGTGGTTAAAAAGGAAGTTGTCAAGTGGTTGGATGTCAGGATTATATATCCCATCTCAGATAGTAAGCGGGTCAGCCCCACACAAGTGGTGCCCAAGAAGTCCGGGCTGATCATTGTAAAAAATGAAAAGGGAGAAGAAGTGCCCACAAGACTACAAACGGCGTGGAGAGTATGCATTGATTATTGAAAATTGAATTTTATGACGAAGAAAAATCATTTTCCTCTCCCGTTTGTGGATCAGATCTTAGAAAATCTAGCTGGGTAACAATATTTCTACTTTTTGGATGGATACTCTGGGTATAATCAAGTTGCTATTTACCCGAATGATCAAGAGAAAACTACGTTCACGTGCCCTTATGGTACGTTCGCATTTAGAAGAATGCCGTTTGGACTGTGTAATGCCCCTGCCACCTTTTAGTGGTGTATGATGGTGATCTTTTCTGAAATGGTGGGAGATATTTTTAGAAATATTTATGGATGATTTCTCAATATTTGGTGCATCGTTTGAAGAATGCTTGAAATTTTTTAAAAAGGTGCTAAGAAGGTGCATAGAATCTAATTTATTGCTTAGCTGGGAGAAAAGAGATTTTATGGTGAGAGAAGGTATTGTGTTGGGCCATATTATTTCAGAGAGGGAAATAGAGGTAGATAAAGCTAAAGTGGACATGATTTCTAATTTTCCTCCCTCGACTTCTGTTGTAGCACCACGTATAAAAAAGTGAAAATGAAAAAAAATATCATTAATATTATTTTTCAAAAAAAAAATATTAGATAAACTCTATAGGAAGCTTATGTAAGAAGTTGGAACACGGAGTCATCATATGTAAAGATTATTCACTTAACAAATGGCTTCCTAGAGTAGTTGGTTAAGTGATGTGCCTTTCAACCTAGTGACCAGGGTTCCAATCCTAGCATCTACACCATTTACCAAAAACTGTCACGTCCCGAGAGCGGAAGATACCCGGAGATACGTGACGAGTTTATATCAATCATGTCAATCAGAGTATTAGTGTATTCGACACCAAAATCAGAGATGCGCAAAAGTAAAGATAACCCAATCCTTTATTCCTTCATAAGAATATGTCTATTACAAACCTTTGAAGTACTCACTAAAATAAAGGAAAAATACAAGGTTGACTCAAGAAAATATGAAAAAGACTAGATAACACGGAAGAAGCTCTATCTCTTTCACTCTTGATTTTCCCCATCCGTTTGAGTTCTCTCATCGACGGACTTACCTGAAAAGTAGGGAAACACTAAGTGAGCGAACGCTCAGTAGGAAATTATATCTCAAGAACTAGCAATGGGTTTAAGTGATTACATCTTTCATGAATGCACTATAGCTATGCATGCTCGCATAAAACGACAAGATAGAGAGAGTGTATAACAATACGATAGCAATAAGAACTAGTCATGAACTTTCAAGAACTTATATCAAAAGATATCAAGATATTCAAGCAAGTGTATTCATCATGTCATGTGAAAATATGACTATCACGTTTCAAGCACGCAAGTATGGAATTACCCTTTTTCGGGCCACGCAAGTCATGTAATATCAAGTCAAGTACAAGTACAAGATTTGTGAAATGTTCAATCAAGCAAGTCATGCACTTCGGTATAATGCCAATACCGTGATCAATCAACTCCCATGGGCACAAGTACTTTTGGGTGCTCCTCCCAGGACCAGATCGGGCCCTATATGCACATGCATTAATCATGTATTTTAACATCCACTTTTGTGTATAGCCAATATGGAATTTCAAGAAGAAAGCTTGTAGATACGTAGGATAACTTGGATAGAATAGAGTCCAAAAATATGACACTTGACATAGAATGGCGATAATAACGGTATAATCACGATTATCGATAAAACTAGGTGGAATTGGTTCCCTAACTTGGGTACCATGACAAGCAAGTATGGACACTCTTTATATAGAATTGAGGTCCACATGAACAGCACATCAATGACAAGACGTCCTCATTCTTAATATAGAATTGAGGTCCACAAGAACATCATGTTGGATATAGAATTGGGGTTTACAAGAACAGCATCAAATGGCATGATAACCTCATCCCATTAAGAGAATTCTCATGATACACACTTTGCATAACATGAGGGCCGGTATACCATGTTTCTTTAGAGTGACATGGCAATCAAATAATGTAATGAGTTTTTATGGTACAACCAGCTCAGTCGGCCTTGAGGGAATCCAAGGCTCGAGGAGTCTTACGGAGGTCTCTATGACTAACTTGCTAGTCCAAAGGAACGGAATGTCCAATGGAGAGCTTATATGTCAATGAGAATTGAGGGTAGTGCGATAAAAACATCATGAAACATGGGACTATATTCACGGACTGGAATATAGTGCTTATATATATATATATATATATATATATAACCCTTCGGTGACAGTAATCAGTGTAAAACAGTAATACAGAAAATAGCGACTTAAGCTAAGTCATTAATTATCCAATTAACGCCTTACTCAGGGGCGTTTGTTCACAATTTGACGACTTATACATTAGTCGTCCCTTCAATATTTCTATTCTGCAGAAAATCAATATTATGGAATTTTAACAAAAAAATGCGTCCTGGACAGGGGCGTTACTTTTCAATTAGCGTCCTTGTCTGGGGCGTCAGTTCAATAAGAGACGACCTTGTGCAGGTCGTTAATTCAACAATTTTCCAAATTTCGGATAATAAATTTCAGGAAAACAGGTACATGGTCAGGACCAGAAAAATAGCAGGATTCAATCAGGATGAACATGCATTAGATTAGGTTCATGGTTTCATAGATATAGAATTTTAAACATGGGTAATTATCAATTTATATGAAATTGACGACTCCTGGGTAGGGCATCAAAACAAGAATTAGCGCCCTAGCGTGGGTCGCTTCTTTATATTAGCGCCCTGGTCAAGGGCATTGCTTTTTTTGAAAATTGCATAGAAACAGTTGAAACCACAATAAAACTATATGCATGGAGGATCGATGATATTATTAAAGATATTTGTGAGCGACGTCACGCTGTTCGGGGAAGAGCGGAGAAGAGGAAGCGGAGCGCGCGCGGGCTCCTTCTTTTTTGGTGCTTGTTTGCTGCAACACAGAAATAAGAGAAGAGAGAGAATGGGCCACCACGGGAGATTGCTCCGGCGGGGCGAGCGGGACAAGTGTGATATAGCAAGATATGGGGGTTAAACGGCCATAGCGGGAAGTGACTCGCCGCGGTCTCGGGGGGACGGGAATGGTGCAGAAATTAAATAACAAGAATTGAAACGGCCATTGGGGAAGTGACTCGCCGCGGCCTCGAGAATATGAGCAGATAATAAGATGACAGAATTTAAAGAGAATAGAAAGAGCGGGAATTTAAACGGCCATTGGGGAAGTGACTCGCCGCTGCCTCGAGAACATAAACAGATAAGAATATAACATATAAGAATGTGAATTTAAACGGCCATTGGGGAAGTGACTCGCCGCGGCCTCGAGAACACGAATAGATAAGAATATAACATATAAAAACGGGAATTTAAACGGCCATTGGGGAAGTGACTCGCCGCGGCCTCGAGAATATGAGCAGAATATAACAGAGTATAAAGAGAATATAAGAACGGAAATTTAAACGGCCATTGGGGAAGTGACTCGCCGCGGCCTCGAAAATAAGATGTGATCGCCAGGGGCCGAAAGACCCCAAAATAAGAAAGTGATCGCGCCTACCTCAAGAGCGGGAGATGGCGAGTTGCTTCTTCCTCTCCCTCCGGTCGGCCGACGGAGAGGGCTTTCCTCGGCTACCCTTGTAAAATAACGACAAACAAATGACAAGTGGATTAGAAAGATGGAGGTGTAGTATTCAAATCCTTGCGATAAAAATAACGAAATGATGGCAAGACACACACCTGGTTGGTGTTATCTTTTAAACCCCTCTCGGACTCGAGTAGGAGGAAAATGAGATGATGGATGCAAGAAGTATGAAAGAAGAGGCGCCCTTATGAAGGGGGATAGAGGATGCGAGATGATGAATGCAAAAGAACTATGAAGAAAAAAGGGGAAGAAAAGGCTTATTGGATTAGCCGAGGGTGAAATCCGGCGGAGCTCCGGCAGCGTGGGGGCGACGTGGAAGCGCGGTGGATGAAGACGACCTTCCTCTCGCGAGCGTGAGCACCCGTGAAGCCGGTAGAACCTCCACCTACAAAAGAACCCACGGGTTAGAAAATGACTCCGTAGCCTCTGGGCTCCGGCAGCCTATCGGCTCACTTAGAAGCTCCTCCAGAACTGAGGGGGTGGGCCTCTATTTATAGAGCTCCGGAGGGTGGAGGCGTCCAGGACCCTGGACACCTCCATCAGGGCCGAATTAATATTTTATTCTATTTTTATTGATTTTTTTTGGAATACTTTTGTGGAGGCGTCCAGGGTCCCGGACGCCTCAAACAGGTCCACCGAAAATCGACGACGGCCGCACGCGGTTCGGCACAACGCGTGGTTTTGTGAGCGGCGCCTCGTGATTCAGAAATGGGCGCGTCCAGTTGACTGGACGTCTCTATAATTTGGCTTTTTTCACACACGACAAACCGTCGTTCGGTGGCCGGCGCCCGTGAGGGTTTTGATGGAGGCGTCCAGAGGCCTGGACGCATCCAAAATTATATTATTTTTTTATTTTTCTTTTGTCTTTTATGCCAAGGCTGGCATTTTTATTTTTTTATTTGTTTTTATGGAGGCGTCCAGGGGCCTGGACGCCTCCATTAATATGTATTTTTTATTTATTTTTGTCTTTCATGCCAACGGGCATTTTATATATTTTATATTTATTTTTATGGAGGCGTCCAGGGGCCTGGACGCCTCCATTAATTTATTATTTTTTATTTAGTTTTGGGCCCTGAGAAAATAAATAAATAAATAAAAGTTAAAAATATGGGGGCGTCCAGGGGCCTGGACGCCCCCATTAAGACCCACCCGTGTCCTTAGGTCGGGCGTCGGCGGTCGCCCGGTAGACCCCCTTCTTGATTCCGGAACCTCCTGATGCGTTCGACTGGTGTTGATGCCGTCCGAATGCCGTGACGAGACGATTCCGGATGCCGAAAAAGGCAGAAGAAGACTTAAGAAAAGGAAGTGCTCAAGTGATTCGAAATGCGTAAGCCGTCGCGGGGCGTCGTATAGTAATATGAGACTTTCTCAGGAGACGTCAAGAATGGCGTGTCTACAGCTGCCCCGCCTTGGCGTCTGCTTTGCAAGGGAGCGACACGTAGTGGAATGGTATCGAAGTGGAGTGGAGTGAAGTGGGAGCGGACTGATAAGTTGATGCCAAGGTGTGATGAGACACGCTTTTGACGTCACTGTTTGGAATCTTTCCTGGAGTTTCAATGAGGCGACCTTGAAGAAGGTCTTTCAAATATTGACGATTGCTTGGACGGAGATCAAATAAGGGAGGGTGAGATGTGCGCTCAGGCACGAAACAAAAGGAGACCAACTTCTCGGTGTGGAAGTACCTGGGTCATAAACCAGAGGTTTCACCTTTGGGGAGCGGTTACCAGCCAATGTGGAAGTGCTGCGGCCAAGGTGGGTCAAAAAAAGGTAAAGGAATATCTGAGGGTCTGTCCAAACAAGGGTCTCCTTTGGAAGAGCAGCGTAGGGCTGTCTCAAGGAAACTCAGTATTTCATTCGGAGTGGAATATCTCATATTTGTGGGAATTGAAACACAACGGCTTTCACAATCGAATCACTTGAATGGTCTTCCGCAATAAATCAAAGTCCTATATGAATGCATGCTGGGTCTAAAGAAAAATTTAAGACAAACTAAAATAGAAAATAGCCAAGGATAATATTGTCAACTTGTTAAGAACGGGTCAGGATACCGATCCGGTGAGCTGATACTGGGCTGGGGCCCGTTTATCCACGCACCAACTCACTGAAAGGAACCGTCGTCCCCATTCTATCACAAATTGACGGCCTATCCGTACAACCCAAATTCTTCCGGGATCATCACCGTTTTTGTTGAAGGGGAACTCAGATCCCAGATTCGTTCGGGCCGCACGGTCCTCGGCATGTTCTAGTAGCGTACGTATCATATACTACGATGCATGACGTGGTGGGACCAACCAATGAAAGGTGGGACAGGAGATAGGACAAAGACGTCCGTTAGTAAAACCTGCACAGGCCAGCAAAGGTTAGCAACATCATAAAGTAGCAGAATCATAGCAGAATCGCACCACAGTTCAAAGGAGATCCAGACAAAATCTTGACAATGACCACTGATGTGACATGTTCTGTCCTGTAGCGATCTTCCCTTCCTATAAGAACTCCCCTTAGGCTAGTTCATTCAAATGCACCAAGGTGGGTTTTGGAAGCTCAGGAGAGGAAGGAGAGGAGAATCTAGAGACTTTCAGGATGGAAGGAGAGTCTTCCCGCGTTATGAAGAGGAGCAAGCCTAGCAGCGAGATTAGGCGACTTTCCGACCTCGAGGGTCATCTGAGTGGGACGATCATGTCGCATATGGTAAGCTGACTCTTTTCAAATTTCTCCACGTGAACCTTCTTCTTACTTTCTTCATTTCTTCTTCTTTCTTTTTCCAGCCATATCCACTCTTCCCAGGCCCGAGGAAGTTTTCCAAGCTGCCATGGCTTTCAAGGATGACTTCCAATATCTCCATTGGCATGAGGGCCATACTCTCAAAGTGGCATCTGCAGGGGCTCCTTATTCACGCCAAACATTACGAGAAGATTCGTATGGACTGGGCGGCTATGGGCGCGCTAGTGGAGATCTGGCATCCCCAGACCCACACTTTTATTTTCCCGACCTTCGAGGTGACCATCCTCCTCGAGGAGGTGGAACTTCTGCTTGGTTTGAAGAAATTTAAGAGTGACGGGAAGGTGAAGGCTATGCGGATGCTGACACGGGGGACTTCTGAAAGCGTCCTTGGAAGCTTCATGCCGCCCGACGCAGCCAGAAAGGTCCGTACTCAAAAGGGGATCGATCTCCAAAAGCTTGCGGAGTGGGTCATGGACGCCCTGAGAGGGTCACCAGACGATGACTATTTGGAGGGAATCATGAACGGGTTTACCATTTGTCTGGCGGGTGCTCTCTTGTTCCCTTATACCGACAACATGGTGGAGGAAGACCAACTGGGTGCTATCTGCGGGATCTGGCGTGGAAAGAGGGTGGGACCCGCTGTCCTTGCCTACCTGTACAGCGGTCTTACTGCCTCGAGCATGGGTAAGCCTCCATTTGGTTGTGCACTTGTCTTGAATTGCTGGCTGGATTTGCATTTCAAATTCGACCACCGCGAGGGAATGCCAACCGCTTCGAAGCTCTTCCAACAAAGCCCGCTTCACCACATAGCCGACGTGTTAGGCTTCGGTGGTACTGTAGTGAACCGCGTTCCGTGGCTGAAGAAACGTGAAGACTGGCGGTCTCACTTCCGCACCGTGACACAAGGCTTCTTTACTTGCGCACCGGCATGTTTGCTTTCGCTAGATCTCCTCATGAGGTCTTCTCCCGAAGTTGATCTTCAACTGATCGGCGCGACCGAGTTCGTCCTTTATAATGCGCATCGGTGCTGCCTCCAGATTGGCATCCCACGCCATTCGTTCCCGCCACCGACTGGCATTGTTCCTTTGAAGAAAAGGGAGTTGGGCACTGAAGCGGACGCGAAGGAAGCGAAGGCCATTAAAGCTCCCTGGAAGACAAGTGTTGCGGGAAAGGCATTAGCGCACGTGGTGGAAGAATGCGAGCCGTGGAGGGCTTATGTAACCGAACTGGGGAAGTTAAGGCCTAAAGCGCCTAAGCCCCTGATGTAGTTCACTCTGCTTTTCTGATGGAATAAAATCTGGCATGGATGTTTTGAACCAGTCCCCTTAAATATTATTATCTTTTTTATGGTTTTTCTTTTCTTTGTGTTTTTTGTTTTGCTTAGATTATATACATATTCTTATCTTTTTTTATTTTTATTATATATACATATTTTTTTTATTTTTTATTTTTATGGGGGCGTCCAGGGTCCTGGACGCCCCTAAGTTTTATTTTCATTTATTTTATTTTTTTTGACAATTTATTTTTGGGGGCGTCCAGAGTCCTGGACGCCCCTATTTTGATTTTTTTTATTTTTTTATTTGTTTTATTTATGGGGGCGTCCAGGCGCCTGGACGCCCCTATTTTTTTGAATTTTTGAAAAAAATAAAAAGTGTGGGGGCGTCCAGGTGCCTGGACGCCCCAATAAAAGGTCATTCTATATATAGGGGGGGCTCCCCCCCTACTCACTTATACTGTTCATTCTGACCGTCCAGCCACTCCAAACGACCCATTCTTAGTCCCAATGGAGCGAGGAGGATCGAGCCAGGGTCCAGAGAAGCGGAAACGACTGGCTCGTCGTGCGAGGAGGTTGAGGGATGATGCCGAGGAGGCTGCAGCAGAGGAGATTACTGCGGAGGAGGAGATGGAGGTGCCTCTCCTGGCCGCGGAGGCCGCTGCGGATGCTGGTGACGCGGGAGAGGACGATCACGACCCGGTAAGTACTTCGGAATTCTAACTCTGTGGTTCAATAGGCTAAAACGGGCGTGCGAGAGGCTGTGAGAGAAGGTGAGGTAGTGAGGGGAAGGAGGCGTCCAGGGGCCTGGACGCCTCCATATTTTCCTTTTCTTTTTATTTATTTATTTATTTATGAAAAGTAATAGAAATATAATAAAAATAAGGAGGCGTCCTGGCTCTAGGACGCCTCCATTATAATATATATATTATTAATATATTTTTTTGTTTTGGTTTTGTTTTTCTTTTTTCTAAAAAAATAAAATAAAGGAAAAAAAGAGGAGGCGTCCAGGGGCCTGGATGCCTCCACAAGAAAATATAAATATTTTTAAAAATGTAAAAATAAAATAAAAGAATAAGTAGTATATATACAGTGTTATTGTTTATGACTGCTCATGATGCTGATGTGTTCTTTGTTGGTTTTATGGTTTGCAGGGCGTGATGAAGGGCCGGATTAGCTGGTCCCTGGTGGTGGCAGCATACCGTGGGCTGCCGGATTTCCAGAGGGCGCGTGTGGACGCCATGGGCTTTGGAGCTTTCCTTAGGATCGAGCCCTTCCGGCTCGACCTTCCTCTTATCCAGGCACTGAGGGAGCGGTGGCACGCACCGAGCCGGGCGTTTCTGATGCCCTGGGGGCACATGGTGCCGTCACTGGAGGACGTGGCTCGGATCACCGGGCTACGGGTGGATGGAGAGGCGGTGAGCGGGGTCACATACCCCGACTACAGAGAGTGCCCTGGACCTGCTGTGGATAGAGACGAGCGTGACTGACAGGGACAGCAGGGTAGTTGGCCGAGTGGAGATCATGGAGGCGCTCGGATTCGTCGACCCGCGCCAGCGAGTTAGCGAGACTGGAGCAGAGTTCTTGGCTCGACTAGAGGGGGACGCTCGCGCTGCTTTTACCCAGGATCCGAGTGAGCGGGAACTGGTGGATCTAGACCTTCGGAGGTTTCTTTTCTTCTTCCTGGGCCGCCTTCTGCTGGGGACGAAGGGGGATGGCATCCACTGCCGTTTCCTCGGGATCTTGGCAGATCTGGACAGAGTGGGACACTATGCGTGGGGAGCGGCTCTGCTTGCCCATTTGATTGCTGATCTCTCCCAGACTTCGGAGAAGGAGACGACAGTCAGTGGCTTCGCACCTTTTCTCCAGGTAAACATTTTATTTATGCATTACTACAGTTAAATATGCAATTATTGTACTAATGATGTATGATGGATGCAGGTGTGGAGCTATTACTATTTCCCGATGGGGAGGGCTAGGCATGGGAACAGGAGGGCCGTGCCTCTGGCGCGGCGGTGGAGGCCGGTCGTGGTTGCAGCACCCCACGGCTACCAGTTGGCGTCACTCCGTCGGGAGCTGAGCGAGTATCCCGAGGCCATGGTATGATGCGTATGATTTTTTTTGTGTTTATGCATGTGACTGAATGGTAACTAACATGATGTATGTATGGTGATGCAGGTGGTGTGGAGGCCCTACCTGGGCATGGGCGATGCTGGCCAGCCCTGGGTTGTAGCGGGTCTTCCTCGCTTCAGGCGGGACGTGTGGGTCCATTGCCTGAACGAGATTGAGCCGCTGCGGCTTAGACTGGTCATGAGGACGTTGGGGCTGGCCCAGGAGTGGGTTGACGTAGATGCGCCGGCCCGCATTGGGCGGAAGACCAAGGGGAAGGCGAATATTGTGGACTGGCGTACGCGCTTCCCAACACAGTACCAGGACTGGCGGCAGGGCGGGGTCCCAGTGGTGTCCCACGTACAGGACAGCACAGACTACATGAGACGGTACCGAGCTACGTACGGGGACCGCCTCTCCTTGGGTGGTATGGCAGGGGTAAGTACAATGAAACTGCTCCACCTTTCTATATGTATATGCATGGGATACTAACTTATGTGTAATGCAGGATGCTCGTGATACCATGATCGCCGACCTGCGGGCCCAGTTGGCGGACGCCAGGCGACAGTTGGTGGCCATCCGACAGGAGTTGGAGATCCTGGTGAGTCTATGCAATGCATTTTTGGTGACCTGGATTTTTGATGCTTAGCCTTTGACTGACGTCTGCTTCGTGTTTCAGCGGGCCCACCAGACAGCGGCAGCCGGGATGGCTGGTGGAGCGGGTTCCAGTTCGCGGGGCCCTCCTCCTGAGGTTTCTGCCCTCCAGGAGCAGCTGGCGTACGCGGTGGCTCGGGCTGAGGAGGCCGAGCGTGACCGCGAGGCTCGAGTGAGTGTTTGCTTGGCGCTAACCCTCTTCTAGCTGCTTTCCTTCTATTACTGTTCTCTTATGGTGCATGCGTGCTTTGACAGGTGGCCGAGATTCGGGAGGCCCTGGCGCGTGCTGTCCGTGCTGAGCAGGAGCGTGATGCCTGGGTGGCAGAGCGTGACGCCCGGATTACGGAGCTAGAGGAGGAGCGACGACGGGAGGCTGAGGAGCTTCCTCGCGACGTAGTGGATCTGCGGATCGCCCTCGAGCTGTCGAGGAGGGAGGCGATGAGGGAGAGAGAGGAGAGGGAGAGGGATAGGGAGAGCGTGGAGAGAGAGAGGGAGAGGGATTGGGAGGCCATAGAGAAAGAAAGGGAGTACAGGAGGGCAGAGCGATATCGAGATTGGGACGAGAGGAGAGCTCTGGTGGCCCAGGTGTCGGAGCTCCGGCTGAGTCTTGGCACGGCGGAGGGGAGACTCCGGGAGAGTGAGGAGTGGTATCAGAGGGCGAAGGAGCGCGGGGAGCGACTTCGTCAGTCCGGTTCCTTTTCTGTGGGCAGCTTTTTAGTTTCCTCGGTCGAGCAGCGTCGCCGTACCTTGGAGGCTGGCATGGTGCCACCTGGAGAGACGAGCACGGCTTCCCAGGGTTCGCAGAGGTCACGGAGGCCCCCTAGGGATCCCCGTCAGAGGAGGGGGGAAGGAGATGACCAGGAGGGTGACGGTGAGAGTTAGAGAGTTGCTTGTACGTCACCCTTCTCACTGTATGATGTACTTTCGGCTATTATATGAAATGGAAATGACTTTTTTGTGTGGTGTGTACTTTTCTCTCTCCCACACTTTCTTCTTCGCACTGAGTTGTCCTTTGAGGCATGCTTCACGAGACCTTACCCTGAACAGCGGGGAACTACGCTTTGCACGGGGGGATTTTGTTTCCTTTTCCCCCTTTTGGGCGCGTCCAGGTGCGAGGACGCGTCTTAATCCTTGATTTCAAATTTAAAGCGACGGGTGGTCCTTCTTCTCCCGTGCCTTACCCGCAAACGAGCCCGCCTTCTGCCGAAACTCGCTTGCCCCTTTTTCGTCTTCCTCCTCTTTTGATTGATGGAGTTCGGTGGGCCCGACCATGGTGAAGGTGGAGAGGGACGCGGGACCCCTCGCCCAAGGAGGGACGCGCCCGAGCACGGAACGGCGTCCATGGAGGAGGAAGGGCCGCTTCGGGCCCCCGAGGGACCCGAGGGGCCCGATGGCGCGAGAGGAGGTGAACACGGCTCGGTGAGTGCTTGGTTTTCCCCCTCTTTGATCCATTTTGAGTTTTGAAGCAAGCCGTGCGAAGGGGGAAAGGGTTCGGCTAGTGTCGCACTTAAATGATGGATGCGTCCTAGACAGGGGACGCGTTCTTTTGACTGATGTGGGACCCCTTTCTTGGTGCAGGACATGGCAAGGACCCTGGGCTTGGTCGATGAGTGGGCGAGTGCGGACGAGCCGAGCCGCGTCAGGAGGGAGAGTCGCGGCAAGGCGAGGCTCGAGGACTGGCCTGTACGTCTCCCTGGACAGCAAGGGGGTGTACTGGTGCAGGACAGTGCCGACTTCCTGCGGCGGCAGAGAGAGAGTTACGCGGGGCTTCCCCAAGCTGGGGACACGCGTGGCATCGACGGCTCGCGCGCCCAACTGTCAGAGACTAGGCGGCAGCTGGCCGTCGCTCAACATGAGTTGTCGCTCTTGGTAAGTTACGTGCCGCACTTTTAACTTCAGATTTTGGAGTTTCACTGACGGCCATTGTTTATTTTGTTCCAGCGTGCCCAGCAGACAGCGACGGTGGGAGTGGCTGGCGGATCTTCTAGTTCCTCGGCCCCTTTTCTCGAGATTGCCTCCCTCCGGGAGCAACTTGCCGGTGCGGTGGCCCGCGCGACCCGAGCGGAAGAGGAGCGTGACGCCTGGGTGGCGACTGTAGCGGAGCTGCGGCATCGTGGTGAGGAGAGACCTTCTCCAGACATCCTAGAGCTAAGGGTTCTTCTACAGATGATGAGGAGAGAGGCAGAGAGAGAGAAAGCCGAGAGAAGGTCCGAGCGACAGCGGGATCAGACCGAGAGGAGGGCCTTGGAGGCCCAAGTGAGGGAGCTCCAGCTGGGCCTTCAGGCCATCGTGCAGAGGCTAGGAGGGATGGAGACGCGCTACGAGAGAGCGCGAGAGTTCAGGGAGCGACTCCGCCAGTCCGGTCGCTTTGCCGCCAGTGGCTTCTTTGCCACGCCAGGGGAGGAGCAGCGAGTCACTGCTGCGGAGCAGGCGCCCAGAGGCGAGGCAGGTGCTACTGCACGGGGATCCCGGAGGCTTCTGAGGGACCCTCACCTCGGGGGAGAGGAGGAGAGTGCCCAGAGAGATGAGTGATGGTGAGGATTGGCGAGCTAGTGGACCCGCCACCTCTCTATGATCGTAGTGCTTATGACAGCTTATGTAGAATTATGAATGGAGTGATTTGATTTTCTGCTGCTTATTTGTTCTTTTGTGCGTTCCTTCTTCCCTACACTTCCTTTTCTTTGCACTGTTCCCATGTGATGGGTCTGCCGAGACTCCGCTCCAAGCGGAGAATCGCGTCTTGTTGTGACCATTTTCTACGAGAATCTGCCGTCGAAGTCAATACTAACGGCCCTAGTTTCTTTTCCCGAATGCTGTGCCAAATTTTGCGGGCGTCCTCCAAAACATGATAGGGTATCCCTAGACAACATAGGGGCTATTCATCCTATTCTTCGTCCAGTCAATCACCCTGTGCGAGCGGTGAAGCGACACATGGGGCCGCTTGGCCGGTGCCTCATTGTGAGGGCTATTGTTGACAGGTGATGGAGGCAATCTTGGCCCGCACTCCTTCCATTTCTATAAATTCTTGTCCCTTTTATCTTCCCAGGTATATCGAGGACTAACTCGAGGAGCACAAGTTCTCACGGGAGAGGAGGAGTTCAAAAATTCCGAGAGTTGGATGGAGGGCGAATCTTCCCATTCCTCGAAGAGAAGCAGGTCCAGTGGTAGTAGTTCCAGGAGGCTTTCAGACCTCGAAGGGCACTTCAGTGAAAGGGCCCAATCATAACTCGTAAGCCAAGTTTTCCTACCCTTTTTTCATTCTTTTTCTTCCTTTCTTTCTGACCAAACCTCCTCTCCATTCCTTGTATGTGTAGGTTGTGATGAAATCACAGATCTTATGGGAGTTGGTAGTAGCAGCGTACAGGGGCCTCCCAGATTTTCAAAAGGCGAGGCTAGACGTGATGGGATTTGGTACCTTCCTTCGGATCGAGCCGATCAAGCCCGACCTGGTTCTGGTCCAAGCCTTGTGTGAGAGATGGGACCCAGTGAGCCGGGCATTCCTGATGCCCTGGGGGCACATGGTGCCCAGCTTGAAGGATGTGGTCCGAATTACGAGTCTCAAGGTGGATGGCGAGGCAGTGACCGGAGTCACTTACGCGGACTACCGAGAAGGTGCCCAGAAGTTACTGGGTTTAGACCTAGATGGTCGGAAAAACAGGTCGGTAGCTAGGGCGTCCCTCATGGATGCATTAGGGCTCACCGACACTCGTCGGCGGGATGACGAATCCTCAGAAGAGTTCATGGAAAGGATGGAAATAGGATGCCGTGCCGTGTATTGCACAGATTTCGGCAACTGGGAAAGATGTAACATAGACTTGAGGAGATTTCTCCTCTTCCTTTTGGGGAGATTGGTATTGAGCTCGAAAGGGGACGGTATCCAATGTTGCTTCCTGGAGCTGCTGTCAGACCTTGAAAGAGTAGGGTATTATGCCTGGGGAGCCGCCATGCTGGCACACTTGTTTGCAGGCCTATTCCAAGAAACGGATTGTGAGATGACTGTGAGTGGTTTCACACCATTCATCCAGGTATTTTTGGTTTTGCTTGTTTTGTATTTTTTTGTTGTTTTCGCAAGGTGCTGATGACCTGCGCCGAGCAGCTATGGAGCTATTATTACCTGCCCATGGGGAGAGCTCGACATTGGCGACCCGTGATGGTGCCGTTAGCCAGGCGGTGGGAACCCATCATGAGTGCGGCACCCCTAACCTACCAACTGATGGTGTTAAGGCGGGAGCTACAGGAGTTCCCTGCAGCGATGGTAAACTGGAGACCCTACTCAGACATGGTCGATGCCAACCAGCCGTGGGTTCTAGCAAGTCGTGCCCGATTCGGACGGGAACTATGGATGCACTGCCTGAATGAAATCGAGCCGCTTCGGCTACAATTAGTTATGAGGACTTTAGGACTGGCTCAAGAATGGGTGGATTCAGCTGCGCCACCTCGTGTCGGGAGAAAGACGCGAGGACCGGCGACCTGCATTGACTGGCGCGTGCGGTTCCCTGAACAGTACGAAGACTGGCAACGGGGTGGCACGATTGTAGAATCGCAGGCGCGGGACAGCGAGGACTACTTGCGTCTATATAGGACAAAGTACGCAGCACGGTTCCAATCCCGGGGACTTGTGGAGGTAGGTTTCCCCTTTTTCTCTTCTCTTCTTTCTCCTTTTCTTGGTTTTTCTGGTGAAAATGCTGACTTGTAAGGCTGCAGGATGTCCGGGATGCCATGATAGCGAATTTACGAACTCGCTTGGCAGAGATGGAACAACAGTTGGGCGATGCCCGCGGAGCTACAAGCGCTCTGGTAGGTGTACAGTACGTTCCTAATTAAAACCCCAGATTCCAGATGTTGGCTGCTAATTCACATGGTCGTAGCATGCCCAGATTGGCGCGGCCTCCCCAGCGATGGGAGTAGGTGGTGCCTCTTCCAGCTTGTGGATTCTCACCTCAGAACTTGACTCGCTTCATGAGCAACTTGCTCACGCCACGCAGCGTGCTGCGGAGGCAGAAGGGATGCTCCGTATACAGGTAAAAGTTTCAGCGTTGAGTTCTCTTTGTTTACGCCTTATCGCGTATCTGAGATGGTACACTCGGCAGGAAAAGGAGACGGAAGAAGCGCTTGCCCAAGCTGCGCAGAAGGAGGCTAGGATAGCAGAACTGGAGAGGGAACTGCGGCGTCATCCTGATGACGACTCATCCAGGGATGCTATGGAACTGAGGATCACTCTCCAGTTGGAGAGGGAAGACCGTGAGAGAGAACGGGCAGAGAGAGAAAGAGACGCAGAGAGAGAAAGAGCCAACAGTTTGGCTGAAAGGGAGGAGCGAAGGGCCATGGAGGCCCAACTATTCGAACTCCGAATCGGCCTTGGTCTTGCTGAACAGTGGCTGAGAGATGGTGAGGAGCGCTACCGAAAAGCACGAGAGCGTGGCTTTCGTGTTGGTAGCTTCTCTGCTACTTCCGTGGATCAACGCCGGGATGTGGTAATAGGAAGAGGAGTACAGAGCGGCAGGAGTACCGCTTTTCGTAGTTGGGTAGCACCTTTGAGAGTGTTTTGCCCGGAGAGTAGTGGGACGAGTAATGCAGAGAGAGAGGGCGGAACTTGATGTAAAATTTTTTTTTTTTTGGTTTTTGGAACACAAGGTTTGGTTTGTTTGTTTTTCACCCTTGCTTCAGTTACCTGAATCCCTGCACATATCACTGAAACAAACAAATCAGAATTTCTGTTCTGACTTGGCCCCTTGCTCAATAAGCAAATGGTTACTGTGACTGTCTTTGATAACTGGTCAAGGGGCCAAGCCTTTATTTAACGAAGGCAAGGGAAAGATGCGGTGATGATAAATGTGACAGGCAAGCATACGAATGCAAGCGATATTAAAAATGAGATGATGCACGTAAATGCAATCATGCAAAATTGATTTGTTTTCTTTTTTATATTTGATATTTTTTTTATTTTATCATAAAAAGATTTTTTTGTTTGCAAATATGTACATTTTCTCTTTTCCATTTTTTTTGTTCTTTTATCAATTCGATTATTTTTTTGTTGCTAACGCCCGGCAAGCACCCAAATGGCACCTAACCTACGTGAGACAGGGGTTTCTTACTAACCTCCCGGGTATCCTGAGTGCACATCTAGATTGATTTGGGCCTCTAGACCCCTCGAATGACGATCCCGCCGGCTAAGACTTACCCTGATGACAATACCGTCATGCCATGCTTAGGCTCCCAGTTGCTTCCGACCACAGGGATTCACCCAAAAGGTGTTTGAGGTAAATGATTTGCCCGACCCGGGTCTGTTTCCTGACAACTCTAGATGGTATAAGATGGAACACCCTGGAACCCTAACGACCAACCGCGCGACGCTGACCCGGAATCAGACGCCGTCGCACCCATAGATGACGCGCTTGCATTGGCCTAAGCCCGAGGTTAAACAAGAAGACATCAAGGTGGTAAACAGGGGTCTTGACCAGCCAGAAACACGGAGACTCCTTCGCAGCGATAGCTTTTGCTTTACAAAGTAGGCAACCAAAATGTGTATATTAAAATAAGGTCGCAGACCCTGGGCAGTTTTCACCTTTCAGAAACTCCATCGAACCTTCATCTTTAGAGGGAGAAGGAAGAGTGTAGGGGCTAAACCTCCTGAGAGGACCGGCAAAGCCGTTAACCCGGCGAGCGAATAAGGGCCCATTAACTCTTTCCTTTCGGACAACTTCGGACCAAATCTCGAGCATTTACATTCCACGGCCCCCTTTGGATTCAGACTTTTGCTTTCCGTTTATCGCACCAGGCACGGTCACGACCAGGCTTTTCTCTTGATTTTGATTTTGTATTTCTTTCTGTGAGGGAGATATAGTCGTTTGACGTTTGTGGGCTCCCTCTTCGTATGCCTGCGGGGACACTGCCCTCTTCTCATGCTCTGATCGATGCTCGAGGAAATGGGTCCTACTCTTGCCTTTGGGGTTTGAGTTTCGGTTTCTCATGCTCAGCGTTTTAAGGGCGCCGACTGTCTCATTTGGTCGAAGAGAAAAGAATAAAGATTACAGCTTCCGGAGATCTTCTGGGTGGAGCCCCACCGTAGGTGATGCTACCATTTTTTTTTGAATAAAATACATAAGTGAGCACATGTTAGCTTCCTTCGAGCGAGCATAGGCCGACGTGGCCGGACAGGGATCTCCATGGTTCTGGCAAACCAAGACCCGGTGCCTACCAAGTCTTAATGGGCCCTATCCTAACATGAAGGTTAGATCCAGAGACTTAACTACATGGTGATTGCCAGGCATCAGCATTTTGAATTTTCCATATTTTTAGTGGGTTTTGGTATTTCTTTGTTTTTGATGTTTTTTTATCTTTTCATCATTTTTTTTTGTTTGTTTTGTGCTAAGGGTAGTATTTCTTAAGATAAAGCCCATTCCAAGGATGGGATAACTCGGTCCCTTCGGCGTTGATTAGTTTGTAGGTGTTGCCAGGGTACACGGCTTGAATTACAAACGGTCCTTCCCAATTGGGTTGGAGCTTAGAACGCGGCCCTCCAGGTTTGACAAAAATTCTTTTTACGACCATCTCACCGACTTTGAATTTTCTCTCAACGACTTTCTTTTGGTAAAAGCGAGCGAGTCTATTTTGATACACACGCGCGTGTTTGGCAGCTGCCAGTCGCTTCTCATCCAAGAGTTCCAACTGGGCGAGGAGTGAATTACGACGATCGTCGAGGGAAAATTCCTCATCCAATTGTACCCTGAGAGAAGGGATCAGAGTCTCGTACGGGACTACCGCTTCCATACCATAAGTAAGGGCAAATGAAGTCTGCTCGGTGGGGGTACGGATTGAAGTGCGATAGGCCCATAGAGCTTCGATAAGCTTTTCTGGCCAGTCTGAAAACTTACTAGACTCGCAGGTTTTTTTGATGATTTTGAGCAATGTTTTATTGGTGGCCTCCGCTTGGCCGTTACCTTGTGGGTAATATGGCGATGAATGATGCAATGCAATTGCGTACCTTTTGCAGAGGTCCTGTAAGTCCTAAGAAATGAATTGTGGCCCATTGTCGGTGACGATTGTGCTTGGGATGCCGAATCTGGCGAGAATGTTCTTCATGATGAACTTGCAGACTGTTGACGCCTTGATTTCCGCGTAAGCTTCGGCTTCGGCCCATTTGGTGAAGTATTCCGTTGCAGTAAGGATGAAAGATTTCTGCTTGGTGAGGGAATTGGGATCACCTAGGGGACCAATGATGTCGAATGCCCACATGGAGAAAGGTCACGGGGAGGATATTGGATGAAGTGAGGAAGATGGTGAATGGATTTTATCGGCGTGAAGTTGACACTTGACACACCTACGGACATAGATAGCACAATCTTCTTCCATGGTGGGCCAATAAAAGCCTTGCCGAATGATCTTCTTGGCAAGCATCTGACTATTCACGTGGCCACCGCACACACCCGAGTGCATCTCCTCTACACATTTCCAAACCTCATCGTCATCAAGACATCTTAACAGAATACCAGTAAGGCTCCTTCTATAGAGTAGACCTCCAACCAATGTATATTTCTGAGCCACCCTTCTTATGGCTTTCTTGTCCTCTGTGGTGGCCCCTTCAGGATAAGACTGATCTTGGCAGTATTTGACAATTTTATAGAACCATGGTTTCTCTTCATCAGCCAGTTCTTCTTCAACCTCTGCCAACATGATCTCCCTCTTCTCAAGGATATCTTCCTGCAGGATCTTCCTTGCTATCCTGTCTTTGATGTTTACGTAGGAAGCATCATCGACTGCAGGGGCGTGAAGTTTGTAGATGGAAATGGACTTAAACCATCTCCCTAGAGGGAACCTTATGGATGACGCCAACGAGGCGAGGGCATCGGCGAGAATATTCTGATGACGAGGGATATGAACAAAGATCAGTTTTGTGAATAGTTTGGCAAAGGCAGCAGTGAGTTCTTGGTATGGCTTGAGTTTGGGATCGCGAGTGCGATATTTAGTGAGCACCTGGCGAAGGATGAGTTGACTATCACCTACGACTCGCAACTCAGTGATACAAAAAGAATGAGCGAGTTCGAGGCCAGCTAGAAGAGCTTCATATTCAGCTATATTGTTGGTAACTGGAAATTTGAGCTGGTATGCCAATGGGAATGTGAGGCCTTCAGGTGACAGGAGGGCGATGCCGATTCCTCTCCCTTGAGAATTCAGAGCTCCATCAAAATATAGTGTCCACATTGACTCATCTGATTGGTTGACGGACATTAGTTCCTCATCTGGAAACTCTGATTGGACGGGATCGAACTTGGGAAGAGGATGGTGAGCGAGATGCTCGGCTATGGCATAACCTTTAATCGCCTTTTGCTGGATGTAGGTGATGTCGAACTGAGAGAGAAAACTTTGCCAGCGTGCTAGCCTATCCGTAAGGACGGCTTTCTCCAGAAGGAATTTGATAGGATTCATTCGAGCAGTCAAGTGGACCTCATGAGCCAAGAAGTAGTGTTTCAATTTCTGCACTACCCAAACGAGGGCAGCACAGGTTTTCTCCATGACGGTATACTTCTGCTCACAGGGATTGAGAAGTTTGGACAAGTAATAGGTTGCCCGTTCCTTGCCTTCTTCATCAGCTTGTGCGAGGACGGCTCCCACGGAGTCATCCAAGACTGAGACGTAAAGGATCAGAGGTTTTTCTGGTTTGGGTGGAATGAGAACGGGTGGACTAGCCAGATATTCCTTCAGCCCTTCAAAAGCTTTCTGACATTTAGAATTCCAGTGGAATTCTACTCCTGGCTTGGTCAACTCGTAGAGAGGTCTACACCTTTGTGAATGTTGAGACACAAACCGACGAATAAACTGCAACCTCCCGATTAAACCTCGGACTTCCCTCAAATTCTTGGGAGGTGGCATATCCCTGATAGCCTTGGCTTTGTCGGGATCTATCTCAATCCCTCTTTTACTCACGATGAACCCCAGCAATTTGCCCGACGACACACCAAACACACACTTTTTCGGGTTCATTTTTAATTGGAACTCTCTTGACCTTTGCAAGACCTTAGCCAAAACTTCTGGATGTTCCATCCTGGTCCTTGATTTCACCAATAAGTCATCCACATACACTTCCAGATATATGTGCATCATGTCATGAAATATGGTCATCATCGCTCTTTGGTAAGTAGCTCCAGCATTCTTTAATCCGAACGGCATGATCACGTAACAATATGTTCCTCAAGGGGTAGTGAATGACGTCTTCTCCTGATCCTCTTCTGCCAAACGACTTTGATTGTATCCCGAAAATCTATCCATGAATGAGAGGGTTTCATAACCTGCCGTGTTATCAATCAACACATCAATGTGAGGCAAGGGAAAATCATCCTTTGGACACGCGCGGTTAAGGTCCCGGAAGTCGATGTAAATCCTGACTTTCCCATCTTTCTTCATGACCGGGATAATGTTCGCCACCCATTGAGGATAAAGAACGACTCTAATGAACCTGGCTTTGTGGAGCTTATCGACCTCTTCTTTCATTTTCAAAGCCATCTGAGGGTGGAAACGCCCTAACCTTTGTTTTACCGAGATGGACCCTGGTTTTAGGGTTAAACGGTGTTCGACCAAGGTTGAATCCAGACCCGGCATATCCTCGTAGCTCCATGCAAACGTGTCCTTATATTCCTTGAGAACCTCAATTAATGCCTCTTCTTCAGAGGGTGGTAGGTTGTCACTTATGAGGATGATCCTAGGGTCTTCCTCAGTCCCCAAGTTGACTTCTTTGGTGGATTCTTCTACGGCGGTTGACGGCTCGTCGAATCTCCTTATTCCACTAGCGTATGCGCCCGCCGCATCCTCATATTCTTCACCCTCATCTTCAGTGGGGCATTCTTCATCCGTGATCTCGTAGACTCCATACCCTTCATCAGATGCACAGTCACCCTCGCATTCTATTTCGGGTAGCTGGATGGGATTTTCTAACAATTGGGGGATGGTAAGAAGGGCCTGACACCTGGCGGCCAAATCCAAAAGGAATCGACGAGGGATCTGCCTACCCTTGGATTTCTTCCTAGGTACTACCATTGGCCTATCATTCCTAGATTGACTGACAATATTTACAGAAGAAGAGGAAGACGAAGAGGATGGTGTAGAATGTACAGGAGAAGACCCCTCAGAGGAGGGGTAGAAAGGTCGCTCATCGGACCTTGGACGGGTGGTCCGCAAGGCGGTACGCACCCGTGGGAGATGTAGGAGGTTTCCTCAACGAAGATGTGTTGTTGGGGAGTTTGAGAATTGACGTTTTTTTTCGTTTTCATTTTTAATGACAAAGCAGTGAAAAGAGATTGGAGGAGAGAGGAAAGTGGTTATGGCTAGAGGATTGTGAGGCTCATAGAGCAGATCATGGTTGAAGACCTGGCGCGGGTTGAAAAGCCCGCGTAGGTATGTAAGCAAAGAAGGGGACCTGGGAAGATCATCAGACAATTATCTGGCCCAGGAAGAAGATATCAGCAAAGGCTGAGACGAGTGGATGGAGAAGATGGCGGCTAATGAGCCGTCGACATCAATGTTGAGGACGGATGAAGATCCGTCATGACAGGGTCCTTCTGGCGAGGACGATGATAGTTTGGAACCTTGGCAAGAGTGGTAATATTCTCTGGTATTTCGGAGATCAATGGTGGTCTTTCAAGCTGCGGAGACGAGAACATCCTTTCCAGTGCAACGGAAATGTCCCGTATGTCGGACCATTTGTCCCACTCGCATTCCGGATCTTTGATCTTGCCTCTTTTGGTGATCCTCGGATATTTTTCAGCCAAATATACAGCATGTGATCCCCCATATGCTTCTCGTGGGTGATCTCCCATCTGAACAATGGGCCCTCTGTTGAAGTGGTTTGATAGAGTCCACGTGAGGGGCTTCCAATCTGCCTTGAACGGTCCTTTGAAGCCTAGGCCAAACCTGCGGTTCGGCCTAATTTCTTTTGGCGGTTTGAGCATACCCTGTAACTGTGCGCCCAGACCTTTTCCTTGTTGATAGCCGATGTTCCTCATAATCTCCCAACCTTTGGAGTGAAAAGGGAGACATGATGTTGCGGTTGCCCTGACCGGCTCCTTTGGTGCTAGTGGAATGTGAGATGGATCACGCACGTCCAGCAGTGATAATATGGGCCGATGAGATGGCCAAACGGAGGGCAGAGAGGTGTTGATAGCATCCACTGTGTGAAGGACCGGTGTACTGACCACTTTAATAATTCTCCCATTGTAAGGAAACTTCATGCACTGATGGTTGGTGGAAGGCACGGCGTCCATGGCTTCGATGTAAGGGCGACCCAGTATAGCCTTGAATGTGGGGTCCATGTCGAGGACGTGAAATTCCGTGGGAATTGACATGGGGCCTAGTTCTGCCTTCAGGATAATCATCCCCTGCGGCGGCCTTTTGCTATTGTCATAGGCCGTGACCGTGATCGAGGAAGGCCTTATTTGTTCCTCGTCGATCCCACACAGCTGAAGAGTGCTCATGGAGATCACATTTATGGACGCACCCGTATCCACAAGACACGGGTTTATGGATGCCCCATTGATTTTTATTGAAATGCACAATGCATATTTTCGAGCTTCCTTGGGAGCGAGCTCGTAGTTGTGAAACGTGATGGCTGGTTGTGTGTCTGTTGGGGTCAGGACGGTCGAAATCTTCTCCACGGGGAGGTCTTCATTAACCATGACCTTTTGAAGGTATTCCATCAAGGCCGCCTGGTGGGATGTGGATCTTTGAAGAAGCTCCAGGATGGAGATCCGAGCAAGCGTCTTGTCCAAATGTTTTAATAGGTCATACTTGTAGACACGCCAAAATTGACGTTATGTTGATCAAATCTCATGTCATTATGTAAACGCCCCAAGCGGACTTCAATATTTCTATAACATGAAGTTTTTCTATTTTTCTGTGAATTTTATGTATTTTTCTGCATTTTTCGTGATTCACGACTTGACGAAGGGCGTTACTTCCGAAAGTAACGACCTGTCATAGGGCGTTTCAAAAGAAGGGACGACCATACATGAGGGCGTCAATTCCTGGTAGTATCCGTTAATTTCTGGAATTATCTATTTTCAAAATAAAAGCATTTTCTAAGTAACGTCCTTCCTCAGGGCGTGTTTTCACTAAATGCCGTTATCTCAGGCGTGTTCCAAATAAAGAAAGTTTTCATTTCCAAAATTAAATCCAGGAAGAAACGGCCTTTCCTAGGTCGTGTTTTAAGAAACGCCCTGTGGCAGGTCGTCAACTTATAATTATACGCCCTGTCTTGAGGCGTGTTTCACTCCAGAGTCCTTCCTTTTCCCATCTTTCCCTCACAATTCCCTACCATCCTTGGACTCTTGCTCGATCTTGATCCTTCCCAGGATGCCTCGTTACCTGTTCTTATCACTTCCTTGTTTGATCACATCCGATTGAAGCTATAAAAGAAAAACTCATTCGATCGTGTAAAGGGTTAATGACTTGAAGGTTAACAACTCAAACAGACACGTTCTGCATCCTTCTCTGCATCCAATCAAGCGCCTGTTACCTTCATCCTTTCTGCATCCGTTTAAGCATCTCCACGGTTTTCCCTTTACTCTCGTCAGGGAGAGCAGGGTTCTATCTGTTATTTCGTTTGTTCATATCCTCTTAGCACCTCCTCATTATCACCCGGTCGTTAGTTATTCTATTGCATTAAGCATCATTTTTCATATCCTTTCCCTAGTTCCCTGCTAGGGGTTTAAAGAAAAAACAAAAAAAGAGGTGCGTTGTTGATGCCTTTTTCATCATTTTGTGTTAGTTTGGATTGATACTATCTGCATCTTGGCTGATCCCCTCTCTTTTGTCTGTCTTTTATTATCTTTTTTTTACAAGGTAATCAACTGAAGAGAACCCACTTCATCGGCCGGCCGATTGAAGTTGGAGGAGGAAATCCACACCATCCCGCGTTTCCATCTTTACTAGGTAATTGCGATCACTTTCCCCTCATTCATCCCCTCTTGAGACCCTCGCGTCTCTGGCGATCACAACCTCCTTTTAGCACCTCGTGCTGTTTTATTGCTTTCTTCCTTTGCTTTATTCATCTCCATATATTTGATATATTTTCTTTTAATCTCCTCGAAAGAGAGAGGATTTTTTAATCCGATCTACAAATTGGCGATCACGGTGGGACACTTTGTGTTCTTCTTTCATTACCCCTTTCCCCTTAGGCACCCGCGTGTGCCATCTCCCTTATTTGCACCCTCGGTGCGTCTCCCTTTTGTGCCCCTCGGGCACCCTCCATTGTGCTTTGCACTCTTCCCTAAGTGATTGGTCAGTTTTGTTTTTTTTTTCTTTAGAATTCCACTTATTCAAGAAATTGATGAGCATGCTTATTCTGTTGATTGCCATGATCACGTGATTGTGAGTGTTTGTCGTTTCTGGCTGGGGAAGATTTTCTAGAAAAGAGTGAATTAACGCCCCTGTCAGAGGCGTGCTTTATTTAACGCCCTAACCAAGGGCATCTTATTCATATTTTATGCCCTCTGACAGGGCGTTTTCCAGCATATATCCTGATTTCCCTTGGTTTTATTACGCTGCCTTTGAATTCACGCCCTTCTCCAGGGCGTTGCTTTATTGATTAGCGCCGCACATTAAGGCGTTTCTTTTGATTTGACGCCCGCTAGCAGGGGCGTCCTTTTATTGATAGCGCCTCAGTCTAAGGCGCGTTTTTTTGCCCCTGGTCCCTCACTTTGATTCACGACAGTCACATCGTCGTGTCTTTGGTTAGTAGCGCCCCCAGCCAGGGCGTGTTTTTACTGTGGGTTTTTTCCATGCTGATTGATGCCTATATTTATTGATTGATCATATTGTGCTGATTGGCTTATTTTCCCTGCTGCATTCATCTTTGCATCGGTTTGAGAGACCTCCTCTCTCCTCACTAGGATTCCACACACCCTCTTGGAATCGGGACGACCCTCCATTGAGCATTCCGTCTCTTTGGACTGGAAATCCCTTTTCCAAGTCTCCGTAAGTCCCCGCACCCGTGGATTCCCTCACGGACGCCGGGCAGGTGGTACCCTTTTGAAGTCCCGAGTTAGTTGGCCATATACGTGGTGAGAGAGGGTTCCTAGTTGGCATTGGAGTTCAAACCGTATTGAAACTAGGTTTTCCCCCCCTTGTGTGAATCATTCAAAACTTTGATAAAATCTTTAATTCACCAAGGTTCAAACAAATCAAATCAAGGTAACCATCTCTTTTGTGTGCATCTTTGCATATTATTTTGAACTTTGATTGCATGATGGCTTACTATAAACAAAACAACATGTTCAATTCAATTCATGAGGATATACAACCTAGCACATCTTATAATCCTCACCTTCCACATGTTCAACATAATTCTCGCCATCTCTCCAAGGGACCACATTCTCACTCTTATGGTCATGCCCAGCCCATGGGCAATGTCCATTCTCATGGTCCCCATACTCAATTTCAGGCCACTATTCCTATTAGACCCTCTCGTCCCAATGATGAGAAGGTCTCCCAGATTTTGCATGCATTAGATCATCTCACCCCTCAACAGATCCAAGCCCTTAAGGCCGCTGTTGAGGGTGCATCTCCTTCATCACCTCCTCCTTCCAATTCTATTCTGGTGGCCCATCACCCACCTCCTTCCAATTCTATTCGGGTGGCCCATCACCCACCTCCTTCCAATCATACTCGGGTGGCCCATCACCCAGTTACCTCCCCTATTCATTCTACTCGGGTGGCCCAACACCCGCCTCCTTCTATTCCTCCAACACGGCCCCAAGGCCCATTTGTTCCTTGCAATCCGGCCCATCCGGGTTCTTCTGCGGGTCATCCCGTTAACTCTCCTCCACGGCCTTTTTATGCCACCCCTCCTTCAAGGCCCTGCCAACCCTCGGTTGCTCAAGTTACACCCCTCCAATAGTCTCTTCTCGATAAAATCACTTTGATGGAGGAACAATTAAAGAGGGTCACGGCTCCTCCTACTCCAGTCAATCCTCTTCATGCTTTTTTGGACGAGATTACAAAGATGGAGAGAGAATGGAAAGACAGAAGGGATGATTACGGTATCGGCGGTCCAAGTGAGCAAGAGCCGGCATTCGAAGAATCCAAGGCAGTATACGATGATGATGAAGCTCCGCAGGCACCCCTTCCGAGTTTTGATAACTTTCCGCTTTCCCCATTTTCCTTCGATGAACCCCCTGCTCAGGAGGAAACCACTCCTAATTCAACCCCTGTTTATGAGACTAGTTGGTGTTACGACGATGGGTTGATACTCCAATCACCCACGCCGGCGCATCTTGAGTCTCCTCCCACTCCTAACACCGCTCGCCCCGTTCGGCGCTTTCTACGCACCAAACCTCCACCAATTACACCTCCACCAGTTATGCTAGCCTTCCACGAGCCTCCAATTACACCTCCACCAATTACACCTCCACCAGTTATGCTGGCCTTCCACGAGCCTCCAATTACACCTCCACCAATTACACCTCCCCCCATTATGCCATTAGCCTCCACCTCGGCCTCCACTTCCCCAATTAGCCTACCGTTACCACCAATTCAACCCTCCATTATGCCTTTGACACTTCAACCTTCCACTTTACCTATTCCACCACTTAACCTTTCGCCTTTACCCATGGCTAATCCTGAGCAGGATCCACCAATTTTTGCACTCGAGCCCATTCCGACTGCTCCCGAGCAAAGGGAGAAGCTCGACGTGTTTGAACCTCCACTTACTCATTTGTCAACATCTCCCGTTATACCTCCACCATCCACGGAGCCTTCCACCTCCGCCTCACCTCCCTTTATTACTCGGAAGGGGAGCGCTGCTACAAGTACTTGTGTCGAGGACAAGCAAGAGCCGGACAAGAAAAATTCGGCCGTGGCTAGGCCATTCAAGAGGCAAGAATTCATTTATCGGATGCCAATCCGGGTTATTGTGCCAAGCATGGTCGAAGAAGCCAAGTCGTCGCCACTGCTCAGTAGATGCCAAGAATTGATGTCGTTTAAGGGCCAGGCAGGGCTCCTCTTGTTCCTACCTTCAAGTTCAGAATTTATTCTACACAAGGGGCGAATGCCCATCTTATTCGACATTCTTTATACACCACATTCAATGGGCAACTCAATGCTTCCCGTTCCAACTCTACAACTCCCCCACATTATTGATCTTTACTTTCCAAGGGAGTTGTCTTTTACTTTTTTTTATTGGGCCAATTGGTCGTACATGTTCACTGCCGTGGAGGGGCAGTTATCTTGGCGCTAAGGGGCCATCTCCTATTTGTTCCATCTTCTTTTCATCCATTTCCATCACCTTTTCTTCATGGGCCACTCCAAGGGAAAAGATGAGGATCTCCCCCTCTCACCCTTCATATTCTTCATCTTCTTTAAATTTCATGCATTTTTCATTCATTCATTCATTCCATTCATTGCACACATCGCATCCATCATTTTGCATGCATTTGCACCTCCTAATTCCCGGGTTTCCAAACCCGTATCTCCCCCGTCTTCCGGCACCGCCGGACATTCCGCAATTCTCATCTTGTTCATCTTCATCCACTTTAATCGGGCATGACGCCCTTTTCCATCTCATTCCTCCGGAACCTCCGGACTCTTCACTTGATTTTCTCCACTTTTTCCCGGGGCACAGCGCCCCTTTCCACTTTATTCTTTCCATTCCTCCGGAACCTCCGGATTCTCATTCCCTTCCTGATTTTATTCTTCCGGAACCTCCGGATTCTCCCTCCGATTCTCTTTACCTCTCCCCCGGGCATCGCACCCTTTTCCACCTTATTCCTCCGGAACCTCCAGACTTTCTCCCAGGGCATCGCGCCCCTTTTCACCATATCCTTCCGGATTCTTCATATCTTTCCCTTGGGCATCGCGCCCTTTTCCATCTCATTCCTCCGGAACCTCCGGATTCTCATTCCCTTCCTAATCTGATTTCTCCCGAACCTCCGGATTTTCCTTCCTCTTGCTTAGGGCATCGCGTCCCTTCCCACCGTATTCCTCCGGAACCTCCGGACCCCCCGTCTTTCCTCCGATTCATCTTTCTAATCCTCCAAAGCATCACATCTTTCATCTTCTTTTTCCTTTTCCATCATCCTTTTCCATATTTCTTTCCAGGGCATCGCGTCCCTTCCTTTATAATACCACCGGAGCCTCCGGATGGGTCTTCCCATGATTCTCCTCTGCCTCCGGACCCTCCGGATCCGCCCCTTTCTATCTACCAATTCCTTCTTCTGATTCCTCCCGATCCTGGGTCCGACCCAACTTCTTCTACATCCATTGCTCTGGGCATCTGCCCTTTCTCCCATTGTTTTAGAGGCTTTAGTCCTCACTCCACCTCCTAATTTTCCGCTTCTTTTGTAGACTGTTCCATGTAATCAGGGTCTCTGCGCCTTAGTGAGGGAGTTCTAGCCCTCACCTCTTTTCCTTTTCTCCTTATTTCGTCTGAGTCTGGTCTGGGCACCATTCCGTCTTGTTAAGCCACTTTCAATCCTTTGCTTCCAATCTTTTTTGACTGCCAAAGAGGACAAATCCCATGATGATCAACCTCGCCTCTGACAGCTGCTTCTACAAAGGTTGCAAGGTAACATATTGGCGTAAGTACGCATTTTAATGATATCATTTTCTCATTACTTCACGCATGATTTTCAAAATCAAGTGCTTCTTAACGAGATTAAGAGTGGTGTTTTAAACCTTTATCTTAAGCTTTTGTTTAATTGAAATCATTCTCAAAAGAGTCCTTTAGGTTTGTTTTTTTGCAGCACCTCTGGTTAACAAAAACCCGCGCTGGGAATTCAATATTCTCTCCCCGCTTGTTAAGAGCAACCCTTAGCTGGGCACCGCACACACTTCACGGCGTCCTTAGCCGGCTCTTTGGTTAGACACTGTTGCTACTTTGGCCATGCCATGAGTATTCCTGAAAGTCTTTTCTCTTCTTTACTCGGCCACATGCAGGGGCAAGAGGTTGACGGATGAGATGACCAACTCTGGTAATCCCCAATACGAGAGGAGTTTCAAATAGGGGCAGTCTTGACCCAAAATTACATATGAGTTTTCATGATATACATCTCGCCAAAAGGGCCATTATGAAAATCAAGTCAAAATCTCGATAAAAGCAAGATTGTGAATTATGGCATGACAAGAGTGGCAAAGTCCCCGCAGGAAAAACCCTGGTCGTATGTATGTCAAGGGTCTAAAAATTAAAGGTACAAAGCCCCGGCACAACAGACTACCTCTTTGAAGGGAACACCTTGGAATGAATTCAAGTCTCGATATCTCCCATCCTGCATAAGGCTTATCCCAATTTATTCTTCTCTTCTCCCTCCAAGACCGAATGTTTCTCGGGTATGGCCTTGGTAGGGGCACCGTTGATCAAAGACGGTCGGTTATAGGACGCCACTTTCAATGCACGTCCAGCTTTGGGCAGTTTTTAGCGAAAAGGGAAGGAACAAGGACCCCTAGCCAGTGGTTCAAAACACCCTTTGATGCTGCATTAACTAAATCTAAGCCAAAATCTCCACAAAAATTTGAATATTTCCAAAATCTCCACAAAAATTTGAATATTTCCAAAATTCAATCAAAAATTTGAATATTTCCAAAAACTCATAAAAATTTGAATATTTTCAAAATCTCCATAAAAATTCATATATTTTTCAAAACTCATAAAAATTTGCATATTTCCAAAATCCAAAAATTGCATTGTATTTTCTGATGGTGTTTTGCAGGAACAACTTTGCAAGGACCAAGAGCACGGGATGAGTCCTATCTCCACTTATTGCTATCAATCTATTGATTCTCCCCGATATTTTTATAACATGCCACCCAGGGGCATTTTGATTGTCATCTCCCCCATATCTCCTGATTATCATTTATCTCCAAATCAACTCCTGCTAATCGCTCCGCCAATGGGCCTTATCAGATCTTGATCTTTCAACTCCAAATCTTGATTAGCCAGATTGTCTCCTCATAACAAATAATGATGCTTTGCAATGCCATGCTATTCATGTTATCCATGCTTTACCCTACTATGTGTTATTCATGGCTATGTTTGCTATGCTTTGAGTCATGCCTTATTCATTGCTTGTTATACTTTTTATATCTTGGCTAATGAATTTTGAGCGCAGGATAAGAAGCTCTTGGTCCCACCGACTGGGCATCAACATCCAAGCCCCACGGTGTTTGCAGCTCATTTCTGAGTTCCCCATGCTTATTGTTGCCACCATCTCCTTGTATGCATTTTTACTATATGTTACATATGTTACTAGATTATATCAAGGACCTTGTGGCTTTGGTAAATCTGGGATTTGAGTTCCCCTTCATCAAAAACAATGATGATTCCAGAGAAGTCTTAGTCACACGGATAGGCCGTTGAGCCGTCCAAGGCTGGGGACGATGGTTCCCTTTTTACGAGTTGGTGCGTGGATAAACGGACTTCGGCTTAGTATCAGCTCGCGAAATTGGTTTCTTGACCCAGTCTTGACAGTTTAACAATATTATCCTTGATTACATTATATTTTCATTTGTTTTATTTTTCCTTTTAGCCCAGCATGCATTCATGTAGGACTTTGAATCAATTGCTGAAAAATCATTCTGATAAGTTTCTTTTGAGGGTTGAATTGATATTAATCTTTTCCAGATATGAGATATTCCATGCCGAATTGTGTCTTCAGTGCGTTTTGTCGCTATTTTGGGTCATTTTCTCGAAAGCTCCATGTTTGGATTTCTATCATCTTATTTCAACACTTTCCCTTGATCCACCTTGGCTGCAGCACGTCCACTGGCTGGTAACTGCTCCCCAATGGTGAAACTTACAGGTTTGTGACCTGGGGTACTTTCACCGCGCTGGAAGTTGATCATTCTCCTTCGTGCCCTCGTGCACATCTCCCCATTTTATCCAAACATTGTTGATTTCGTTGGATTTCCCGAGATTTGCTTCATCTCGAGCTTTTGATTTCATTCTCATCAAGTGATGTTGATTGTGTGTCTCATCACACCTTGGCATCTACTTTTCAATTTGCTCTGCTCCCTTGCAAAGCAGACGCCAAGGCGGGGCAGCTGTAGACACGTCAAAATTGACGTTACTATGAGTACATCTCATATTGCCTTGTAATGCCCCAATTTGACCCTCAAATTAGTTCTATTTGAGTGGTTTTTCTCACTTTTCTTAGATTTCTCCCTTTTTTCACCCTTTTCTTATTTTTTCCTATTTTTCCCTATTTTTCTGGATTTTTCTAGATTTTTTGGGTATTTTTCTCTATTTTTATGTATTTTTCAGAAATAACGACTTGACGTGGGGCGTCTTTTAAATAACGACTTATACATGGGCGTTTCTTAAAAAATTAACGACTATATTGAAGGGCGTCCATTCTTTGAATTTCCTATTTTTCTGGATTTTTCTGGAATTTTTTCAGAATTTTTCAAGAATTAACGCCTTAACCATGGACGTTATTTTTAATTGGAAAAGAATAAAAAAAATCGAAAATTGAATAACGCCGTATGTTAGGGCGTGACTTTCAAATTGAATATTTTAATATTATTTTTCAACCCCTTCCAGAGGCGATTTGGTGGACTTCCGGGTGTTAGAAAAATTCGCAAAAATAGTCGTTGGAATCAGGGCGATGAGATGCACCTCCACCTAAAAAATGGGAAAATAATATTAAGAAATAAAAAATAGCCCTATTTTGAATATTTCGAATTAACGTCCTTAGGTAGGGCGCGTTTTTAAACACGCCTTTGACTCAGACGTGTTTCACAATTTTCAAATAAATTCTAAAATTTGATTTTTGAATTAACGCCCTGATCTAAGTCGTGTTTTTAAAAGACGCCCTCTGGAAGGTCGTCAATTCGTGAATTGACGCCCTCGTCTAGGTCGTGTTTCACTTTTGTGCTCCGAACGGATGCAGCCTTTCCCCAGAGAGTCACTGCTTCGTTTGGACTCTTACCCAGTCTAATCCTCTCCTATTTTGGGCTCTTGCCCGTTCTTATCTCTTCCTCCTTTGGACTCTTTCCTTCTTATCTTTTTCTACCTTATTAATAGAGCTTATGAGCTCTGTTAATCGGTTGGACTCCGGAGGCTTCTTTCCCCATTGTTTTGCTTTGTTGTTTCTCTGTACCTCCCTTTGTTCTTCTTCTTTTGTTGTTGTCTTCTATTTCTTCGCAGGGGCTGCTGCTGCTGTGGCTAAAGGAGGGGCAGTAACGTTTGAATCTTCATCCGATTGAAGGCTTTCTCCCTATCGAGGATCAAAGCCCAAAAGCAACAGGCTCCTTGTCTTTTTATTTTTCTTTCATTATTCTTTTATTGCATCATCATTTGCATACCTGCATATTCATGTGTTTTATGCTCTTTCAACTCAACTACGTTGAGAGATCTCCCCATAGTGCACACTTGCACTCTTTCCCCTTATTTCATTCTTTCATATTTTTGCATCTTCATGCATTCATTCATCTCCCACACCCTTTTTGCATAGGGGTTTAAGGGCAACCACCCTTAAGGTGTGTTCTTCACCATGATTTCATGCTCATCTTTATTTAGGATTTGATGCTACACTCACCACATATCTAATGCAATTTCTTTATTGGTGTTGTCTTTGTTGTTTGCAAGGGTAATCAAAGGAAGAACTCTCTTCATCGGCCGGCCGATCTTGAAGAGAAAAGGAGTACTCACATCCCCTGCATCTTTTGAGGTATTTTTTCGCGATCACCCTCCCTATTTTTTATTGATTATCTTTTGAGGCCTCGTGTCTCTGGCGATCACATCTCCATCTTAGCACCTCGTGCTATTTCATGCTTTATTCATTCACTTAATATTTATTTGTTTAAGTGGATTTTAATCCGAATCTACAATACTGTGTTCCAGGGATAGCTCTTTCTGGTTGTTCTGCATCATCCTTCTCTAGCTGAGATTGCTCAGGATTCTGACTGTTGTGGGGGAAAACCCTGTGGAAAATCCTTCCACTCCGGAGCACCATTGCCTGCGACTTTTGTACCTCTGTGGGGGTAGCAGTGGGTTTTAAAAGGTGTTTGAGGGGTAGTAGTGGAGGAATGGTTGATGAAGCAGGGGTGATGACGGGAGCAGGGATTCTGATGAGGGGTTTGTTAGGTGGCGGCATGGCGGAGGTAGAGGGGATATTGCGCGGATTATGAAGGATAAGGGGTTTGGAAGGTGGAGGTGGAGGTAAGGTTTGAAACGGGTAAGGGTTTTGAGGTGGATGGTGGGTGATGAGTGGTTTTGAAGGCATTAGTGGTGATGTGGTGGAGAAAGACGGGGTTATGTATGGTTGATGGATGATAAGGGGTTTAGAAGGCGTAGGGGTAAATGTGGTAGAGGTGGATGGTAAAGTGGGGGAGTGAGAGAAGGTGAGAGGGTGTGAAGGCGTAGTGGAGAGTGTCGGTTGATAGGAGGTCGGGGTGCGGATGAGAGGGCGTAATGGTAGTGGAAATGGTGATGGTGATACTGACGCGGGTTGATGAGAGAGAGGTGCTACCCGGGCAAGGTGAGGGGGTTGCATGACGATAGGGTTGGGGGTAGAAAGAATGGAGGTACTTTCCTGATGCCACACCTGCTCTCTCCCGACTTCCGGGAAGGAGGAGATGGGGTTAACCTGATGATTGGGCTGTTGGTGCTCCGGTAATGGATTCTGGATTATTCCCATGTCGGGCTGTTGTTGTGGGGCCTACTGAGGCTGTTGTTGTTGTTGTGGTTGCTGCTGCTGCTGCTGTTGTAACTGCTGCTGTGGCCTCTGAGGAGGTCTCCTAGCCTTGAGAGCCGCGACGTACCGTCTCATCTCATCCCAATCTATTTGATGTTCATCATTCATATCATGGATGTAATCTTTGAAATGGAAGCAGCAATCTACTGTGTGTCCTGGCTGCCTGTGGTAGACGCAGTATTTGGAGGTATCAACATTGGGGGGCCACGCGGGCCTTTCTCTGGGTAGGGCGAGTTGGTTTGATGCCATGAGGGCATTAAAAATGTCTGTTAAAGTTTCTGGCAATGGTGGATAGTAGGCTCTCTTGGGACCGAGCGGCCTCCTTTGTTGCTGTTGGGGAGCATAGTTCCCAGGGGGTGGAACTTGGTTGTACTGAAGTGGTGGTTGTTGTTGCTGAGGTTGTGGTTGTTGTTGATGGGGTTGACGTAATGGAGGCATATTATCCTGGGGTGGATTATTTTGGGGTGGAGGACGGAGAGGGAAAGGACCTGGTTGGAGGGGAAGTCGGGGTATTTGTGGAGGCCTGGGGTTGACTGCATAATTGGCATTGTTGACCGCACCCACTTGCTCATTTGTCACGACCCCTTCTGTGGCTCCGCCCGGGACACCAGTGCCTGTTTTTCTAACCACTTTGGGCTTCGGTGACTCAAACATATTCATAATGGGGGAGTCTTTTAGCTGGGTTTGGATGTATCGGGCCCTTTCATAGAGCTCCTCCATTGTAGTAAGTTTATTCATGGCCAGGACGTGTCTGAACTGTGGGGTTGCATTAGACAAGATCATCTTCACTTGTTCGGGCTCGGAGAGGGTATCCCTTATTCTCTCCGCCAGAGACCTCTATCTATCAGCATATCGGATAAAATCCTCGTCGGGTTTCATCTTTTCGGCCACTAGGTCGGTAATGGAGAGTGAGGGACCGACCTTATCCCTATATTTCTGCAAGAACCTTCTCTGGACTATTTCAAAATTCTCGGCCTCGCGGGGCTCCAGAGAATAGAACCACTCAAGCGCAGGACCATCCAATGATCTCCGAAAGAGGTATGCCAGAGACCTTTGATCATTTTGCCAATAGGAGGACTCATACATGAAGTCCTTGAGGTGAATGAAGGGGTTGCCGGTACCATTGTATCTGCGGTACGTGGGCATTTCGGAGGGAGGAAGATGAATGACAGGAAGGATTGGCAAAGTAACCTCCGGGGTGGCTTTCACGTCCACCATCCTTCTCAGATTTTGAAACTGCTCGTCCATGCGGTTGAACCTATTGAGGAGTGATTGGGCGAGCTCCTCTGGAGGTGAAGGTGGCACTTGCCACTGGGGGAGAAACTGTCTCCCGGAGACTTGAGGGGGGAACCCCGAATGAGAGGGAGCTGTCGGACCGCCGACAGTTGGCCCTGGCTGAAGCGGCGTGTGGGGAACAACGGGAGTTTGAGATTGTGACGGGAACTGGAATGAGGGTGGTTGTTGGCTCGCTTGTCCTTGAAGCGAGGGAGACTGGATGGCTTGCGCCAATGAGGGAGATGGAATGGCCTGCACGGACTCGTGGAGAGGTGTGATGGCCGGAGTTGATTCCTGGGGCGTGGGGGAAATAGATTTCCCCTTTAGAATGGCCTAGAAGGCCCGGAGCTGTTCAGAGGTAAGCTCCGTGTTGGCGAGGACGCCCAGTAGGGAAGTGATATCCTGTGGTGGGGACGTGTCCCCGGTAATAACCTGCACCTCATGCGAGGGGTCATGAGAAGGACCCGAGTCCATAGCATAGACTCGCGGGTCGGCTGTCAAACCACGACTAGGGTGGTTCTCCTCAGAAGACTCGTGAGACATGCTCACAGTTTTCCCAGAACGCAAAAACATACACTAGCAAGTAGGTAGCAGAGATTATCAAACAAGTGGATGCCTTTACGCCCTTTTTTTGTGTTTTGATTTTGATGATTTTTTTTGTATTTTTAGCGAGATCCGAAGTTCACACAAAATGGGGACCCTAGTTTATTTTTTTTGTTTCACCGCCGTGTCAGCTAGCGTCTCTCGTCTTACTACGAATGAAATGACTAACTCTGGGGAACTTCCCCAGCCCAGTGAACGAAGAGGAGATTCTTCGATGTCGGGGACTTACGGAGGTCCCAATGTAGGAGATTCTAGTCCGTTGAGAGGAATTCCCAAACGGAGAGTCCTTCCTTCACCGGGAAAGGGTGATTCTCAAAAAAAATGAAAAAAGGATAGAAAAGAGGAATGGATGTATGCAATGGAATGCTGACAGATATATAGAGTAAGAAAACAACAGAAATAACAGACATATAATAAACAAAGAACCAATCAGAACTGACGGTGCTGCCGTGAGCACAACGGGCGCGCGCGCGGGCGCGAAGGTGGAGAGGCACGGGTGGTGCCGAACTTGCAAGGGTACCCGAAAGGAAGCAGTAGACGTCCCACCGTGATCGCCAATCTGTGAGCGACGTCACGCTGTTCGGGGAAGAGCGGAGAAGAGGAAGCGGAGCGCGCGCGGGCTCCTTCTTTTTTGGTGCTTGTTTGCTGCAACACAGAAATAAGAGAAGAGAGAGAAGGGGCCACCACGGGAGATTGCTCCGGCGGGGCGAGCGGGACAAGTGTGATATAGCAAGATATGGGGGTTAAACGGCCATAGCGGGAAGTGACTCGCCGCGGCCTCGGGGGGACGGGAATGGTGCAGAAATTAAATAACAAGAATTGAAACGGCCATTGGAGAAGTGACTCGCCGCGGCCTCGAGAATATGAGCAGATAATAAGATGACAGAATTTAAAGAGAATAGAAAGAGCGGGAATTTAAACGGCCATTGGGGAAGTGACTCGCCGCGGCCTCGAGAACATAAACAGATAAGAATATAACATATAAGAATGTGAATTTAAACGGCCATTGGGGAAGTGACTCGCCGCGGCCTCGAGAACACGAATAGATAAGAATATAACATATAAAAACGGAAATTTAAACGGCCATTGGGGAAGTGACTCGCCGCGGCCTCGAGAATATGAGCAGAATATAACAGAGTATAAAGAGAATATAAGAACGGAAATTTAAACGGCCATTGGGGAAGTGACTCGCCGCGGCCTCGAAAATAAGATGTGATCGCCAGGGGCCGAAAGACCCCAAAATAAGAAAGTGATCGCGCCTACCTCAAGAGCGGGAGATGGCGGGTTGCTTCTTCCTCTCCCTCCGGCCGGCCGACGGAGAGGGCTTTCCTCGGCTACCCTTGCAAAACAACGACAAACAAATGATAAGTGGATTAGAAAGATGGAGGTGTAGTATTCAAATCCTTGCGATAAAAATAACGAAATGATGGCAAGACACACACCTGGTTGGTGTTATCTTTTAAACCCCTCTCGGACTCGAGTAGGAGGAAAATGAGATGATGGATGCAAGAAGTATGAAAGAAGAGGCGCCCTTATGAAGGGGGATAGAGGATGCGAGATGATGAATGCAAAAGAACTATGAAGAAAAAAGGGGAAGAAAAGGCTTATTGGATGAGCCGAGGGTGAAATCCAGCGGAGCTCCGGCAGCGTGGGGGCGACGTGGAAGCGCGATGGATGAAGACGACCTTCCTCTCGCGAGTGTGAGCACCCGAGAAGCCGGTAGAACCTCCACCTACAAAAGAACCCACAGGTTAGAAAATGACTCTGTAGCCTCTGGGCTCCGGCAGCCTATCGGCTCACTTAGAAGCTCCTCCAGAACTGAGGGGGTGGGCCTCTATTTATAGAGCTCCGGAGGGTGGAGGCGTCCAGGACCCTGGACACCTCCATCAGGGCCGAATTAATATTTTATTCTATTTTTATTGATTTTTTTTGGAATACTTTTGTGGAGGCGTCCAGGGTCCCGGACGCCTCAAACAGGTCCACCGAAAACCGACGACGGCCGCACGCGGTTCGACACAACGCGTGGTTTTGTGAGCGGCGCCTCGTGATTCAGAAATGGGCGCGTCCAGTTGACTGGACGTCTCTATAATTTGGCTTTTTTCACACACGACAAACCGTCGTTCGGTGGCCAGCGCCCGTGAGGGTTTTGATGGAGGCGTCCAGAGGCCTGGACGCCTCCAAAATTATATTATTTTTTTATTTTTCTTTTGTCTTTTATGCCAAGGCTGGCATTTTTATTTTTTTATTTATTTTTATGGAGGCGTCCAGGGGCCTGGACGCCTCCATTAATATGTATTTTTTATTTATTTTTGTCTTTCATGCCAACGGGCATTTTATATTTTTTATATTTGTTTTTATGGAGGCATCCAGGGGCCTGGACGCCTCCATTAATTTATTATTTTTTATTTAGTTTTGGGCCCTGAGAAAATAAATAAATAAATAAAAGTTAAAAATATGGGGGCGTCCAGGGGCCTGGACGCCCCCATTAAGACCCACCCGTGTCCTTAGGTCGGGCGTCGGCGGCCGCCCGGTAGACCCCCTTCTTGATTCCGGAACCTCCTGATGTGTTCGACTGGTGTTGATGCCGTCCGAATGCCGTGACGAGACGATTCCGGATGCCGAAAAAGGCAGAAGAAGACCCAAGAAAAGGAAGTGCTCAAGTGATTCGAAATGCGTAAGCCGTCGCGGGGCGTCGTATAGTAATATGAGACTTTCTCAGGAGACGTCAAGAATGGCGTGTCTACAATATTATGCTAGTTTGGGCTACGTTCATGAGAAAACCTACCTTTTGAAGTTTTTAACTGATGAACGGATGAAGGTTTGGAGAAGAAAACGATGCTCTGTTCTCGAACAGAGATAACTTGCAGGAGATGGACGAAGAATACCCGATCTTCAGTCAAAAGGGGTGATCGTATTCTCAACACAGACAACCTGTATAGGAAGATGAGGAAGGAAAAGAACATCAACGTTCTTTCAACACACACAACTAAAAATAAAGAGGAAGAACATTACCTGTTCTTCACGTTGATGACAGCAGCAGCAGATCGCCAAATAGCGATCAAGGGTTGATTTAGGAGGATATTTATAGGATTTTGGGGATCCTAATAGGGTTAGAGTTGTATTGGAAGTAATACTTCTATGATAGAGTCCTTACCATATTCCACCATCGACGTAGTTATCCAGAACTTGCCCTGGATAGACTCCTGGGTCGAACGAAACTCGATCTGAATTAACGTCTTAAGCGAGGGCGTTAATTTAAATTGACGCCTTGTCAAGCGTCGTCTCTTGTATAAAACGCGTCCATGTAAAGGGCGTTACGTTTACTTGCCCTTTTTGGCCGTTTGATAATTGACGCCTTGTTATATGGGCGTCCCTTTTTAATTAGCGCCTTATCTAGAGGCGTTTCTTAATGAAGTAGCGCCTTGACCAAAGGCGTTATTTTCCTCTTGATTAATGATTTACTCATTTAGGCTCTTTGTCATCTATTTACTTATCTTTTATTTTAATTTGATTTATTTAAAAATCTTTATTTTTTTTCAGGGTTGCTACACCCTCCCCCACTTAAAAGAATTTGGTCCCCAAATTCTATAATATATATATATATATATATATATATATATATATATATATATATATATATATATATGTGGAGAGTGTAGGGTATATATCTTAAAATAATTCTGGAAATCGCTTCCTCATGGATTCCTCGGTCTCCCACGTGGCTTCATGATCGGAACTCTTATTCTATTGTACTTTTAGCATGGGAATAACCTTATTCCTTAGAGTACGTACTTCACGATCTAGTATTTTTATTGGCTTCTGTTCATATGTGAGATCCTTCTGGAGAACTAAGTCTTCATGTTCAATAATATGTGATGGATCGTGTACATACTTCTTCAACATAGATATGTGGAACACATTATGCACTTCAGACAATTGAGGAGGCAATGCGATGCGATAAGCAACCTCGCCAACTCTTTCCAATATCTCAAAAGATTCGATGAATCTTGGTGTAAGCTTGCCTTTAACACCAAATCTCCGTATGCCACGTCCAGACGATATCTTGAGAAATACATGATCTCCAACTTGGAATTCAAGATCTCTCCTTCTTTTATCGACATAAGCCTTTTGCCTAGACTGAGCAACTTGCAGTCTTTCCCTAATCAATTGTATCTTCTCAGTGGTATCCCTTACCATGTCTGGTCCTAATAGTTATTTTTCTCCAACTTCGTCCCAGCATAAGGGTGATCGGCAACTCCTTCCGTATAAGACTTCGAAAGGTGCCATTTGTATACTTGCTTGGTAGCTATTATTGTATGCAAATTCCACCAACGGCAAGTGATCATGCCAGCTTCCATCGAAATCAATGATGCAAGCTCTGAGCATATCTTCAACCACCTGATTAGTTCTCTTGGTCTGACCATCCGTTTGAGGATGAAAAGCGGTACTAAAGTTAAGCCTTGTTCCCAACGAATGTTGTAGTCCCTTCCAAAAATGAGAAGTAAAACGGGGATCTTTGTCAGACACGATTGAAACAGGAATACCATGTAATCTGACTATTTCCTTGATGTATAATGCAGTCAAAACATCAACTGACCATCGGCTCTTTATTGGCAAGAAATGTGCCGATTTAGTCAATCGGTCAATAATAACCCATATTCCATCATGTCCTCCTTTTGATTTAGATAAACCCATGATGAAATCCATACCAATATCCTCCCACTTCCATTTAGGGATATCTAGAGGATGTAGTTTTCCAGCAGACTTTTGGTGTTCCGCCTTGACCTGTTGGCATGTGAGACAGCGCGACACGTAGTCCGCTATTTCCCTTTTCATGTTGGGCCACCAAAAATTTCTTTTCACAACTTGGTACATTTTGGTAGATCCTGGATGAATCGTGTACCTCGATCTATGAGCTTCATCTAAGATCTTCTTCTTTAACTCGGGACAATCCGGTATACAAGTTCTGTTTTGGAATAACAACCTTCTATTTGATGCCAATTGGAAATCAGATTGTCCTTCTCCGTTCATCAGTTAAAAACTTCAAAAGGTAGGTTTTCTCAAGATCGTAGCCCAAACTAGCTTAAGATCTTAATAATATCATCGGTCGTGCATGCATATATAGTTTTATTGTGGTTTCAGATGGTTTTTATGTAATTTCAAAAAGAAACGCCCTTGACAAGGGCGCTAATTTAAATAAGCGACCCACACTAGGACGCTAATTATTGTTTTGACGCCCTGCCCAGAAGTCGTCAATTGCATGTACTTAATAAATACCCACGTTTAAAATTTAATATCTATGTAACAATGAAATCTAATATTTTGCATGAGTATACCTGTGAAATCCTGCTATTTTTCCTGTCATGATCATATACCATTTTTTCTGAAATTTTATCATCTGAAAATTGGTAAATTCTTGAATTAACGACTTGCACAAGGTCGTCTCTTATTGAACTGACGCCCCAGACCAGGGCGCTAATTGACAAGTAACGCCCCTGTCTAGGGCGCGTTTTTGTTAAAATTCCAGAATATTGATTTTCTGCAGAATAGAAATATTGAAGGGACGACTAATGTATAAGTCGTCAAATTGTGAATAAACGCCCCTGAGTAAGGCGTTAATTGGATAATTAATGACTTAGCTTAAGTCGCTATTTTTTGTATTACTGTTTTACACTGATTACTGTCACCGAAGGGTTTTATATATATATATCTATATCGGCACTATATTCCAGTCCGTGAATATAGTCCCATGTTTCATGATATTTTTATCGCACTACCCTCAATTCTCATTGACATACAAGTTCTCCATTGGACATTCCGTTCCTTTGGACTAGCGAGTTAGTCATAGAGACCTCCGTAAGACTCCTCGAGCCTTGGATTCCCTCAAGGCCGACTGAGCTGGTTGTACCATAAAAACCCATTACATTATTTGATTGCCATGTCACTCTAAAGAAACATGGTATACCGGCCCTCATGTTATGCAAAGTGTGTATCATGAGAATTCTCTTAATGGGATGAGGTTATCATGCCATTTGATGCTGTTCTTGTAAACCCCAATTCTATATTCAACATGATGTTCTTGTGGACCTCAATTCTATATTAAGAATGAGGACGTCTTGCCATTGATGTGCTGTTCATGTGGACCTCAATTCTATATAAAGAGTGTCCATACTTGCTTGTCATGGTACCCAAGTTAGGGAACCAATTCCACCTAGTTTTATCAATAATCCTGATTGTACCATTATTATCGCCATTCTATGTCAAGTGTCATATTTTTGGACTCTATTCTATCCAAGTTATCCTACGTATCTACAAGCTTTCTTCTTGAAATTCCATATTGGCTATACACAAAAGTGGATGTTAAAATACATGATTAATGCCTGTGCATATAGGGCCCGATCTGGTCCTGGGAGGAGCACCCAAAAGTACTTGTGCCCATGGGAGTTGATTGATCACGGTATTGGCATTGTACCGAAGTGCATGACTAGTTTGATTGAACATTCCACAAATCTTGTACTTGACTTGATATTACATGACTTGCGTGGCCCGAAAAAGGGTAATTTCATACTTGCGTGCTTGAAACGTGATAGCCAAATTTCCACATGACATGATGAATACACTTGCTTGAATATCTTGATATCTTTTGATATAAGTTCTTGAAAGTTCATGACTAGTTCTTCTTGCTATCGTATTGTTATACACTCTCTCTATCTTGTCGTTTTATGCGAGCATGCATAGCTATAGTGTAACGACCCGAGAATCCGATTACCGGGAAGGCCCGATAACCCGAGACTCGTACCGCCACCCACGAGTCCGAAGACTCGGAAGGGTTAATAGGATGGTGTGGAAACTACATAAGCATCACAGATAATTGCAGAAATTAAACAGTTATAATATTAAGCAGGAAATAAATTAACATTTTACATGGTCCACAATAAAATAGCAACAACAGCAACAGTAGTCCACGACTAGTACAGTGACAAGAAAGAAAAGTACAGCTACACGGGGCATCCCCCGGCTCTGACCTCTAGCACTACCTCTGGGCACCCGCACCACGCTGCGCTCCTGACGCGCTCCCCGAAGGTGGCGCCTCACCTGAAACACGGTGAAAACACGCTGGGAATGAGTCTCAGAACAAGACTCAGTAGGGATCACTCGAACCCTACCTCGAAAAATGAGAAACCACTACTCTAGCGGTAGGAAAGTACCTCGGAAAGGAAAGCCCTGTACTCTACAGAACTAGACCCTACGGCACGCAAACCGACACACGTGCCACGGTACGAGAAGACCGAAACTCAACGGTCGAACCGTCAAAACCCGAAGGTCGGAAACACACGACTGACAGTCTGACACTCCGTACTCGACAGGAGTACCACCCACTAGAAGCACAGCCGGTAGCGTCCCCTGACGTCTTACACCGCACCGCAGGTGAACCGCCTGACGTGGTAGGTCCTACCCGAGGCGCGAACACCGTACAAGTAACCACAAACAAGTAACTAGCTGGGGTCACGCCCGTCGACGTGGGTCCAACCGCCCCCAACTACGTGTGCACACACAGACCACGCGTCCCAGGTCTGGCCCTCTGACCGGTTTTCCCCTCAGCCGGACTCTGGCTGCAAGACGTGGGGCCCAACGGTAACCGGTCCACAAACCGTCTCGAAAGGTCGGCCCGTACACCACTCCCTGGTGCGACTAGCACCCGCGTACTAGTAGGCTACGACTAGTGGAGGGTCACTGAAGGAGTAGACTCTCGAGTCAACGGAAAACGACGTCCGAATCCGACAACGTGTGGGAATCACCCCACGCACCAGCCCCGTCGCACGGTGACCACGGTCGGAAAAGAAACAGACGCATTGCCCACGGTCAAACGCCTGACCGAGGCGAACGGGACCTCCGGACACCAAAGACACGGTCACGGAACTCCACGGGGTGCCCGGGTCGCACGCACGGCCCAAGGGGAACACCCAACAACGACCTGATCGCGCTAGGGATAACCAGCGCGACAGGGACCATCGCGCTAGGGAACCCTAGCGCAACAGCGAAGATCGCGCTAGGTCTCCCTAGCGCGACAACGACCATCGCGCTAGGTCTTCCTAGCGCGACAAGGATGATCGCGCTATGACCCCATAGCGCGACAGGAACCGCCACCTGTTCATCTTCTCCGATGAACGCGCTCGGTCGGGGCATCGCGACCTCCAAGAACGCGCTACTGGAGTATAGCGCGTTCTCAGTCCGCGGCCGAAAACGGTAAGAACGCCCAAAAATTCTAACCACGCCCCCATACCTCCATAGGAGAGGGGGAAAACAAAGGGGAAGACCCCTGGGGACCCCTAGCATGATTCTAGGCCCTCAAAACACGAATCCATGCATTGAATCCATAGATCGGGCGAGCTCTCCCCAAATCATGGAAAAACCTAAAAACGCTCAAATGATCCCCTCTCGGCCTCCCCGCGGCCTATAAATCACGGAAAAGAACGGCATGAGGCTAAGGAACGTCACCCTACCTCAATGGAGCGAATGCTCCGCCGGATCGATCACGAATCACGAAGAATGCTCGAAGCTTCACGAACTCCCCACGCTTCCCACGCTCGCCGCACGCCCACGAGATCGCCTCACCGTCGCCCACGCGTCCGCGCCGTCGCCCCGCCGCCGTCTGTAGCCGGAGAGGGGCTCGCCACGTCCGAATGGGAGAGAGGGAGAGAGAGGGGGCTCACGGTCGCGAGAGAGAGGGAGAGGAAGAAGAAAGAGAAAAGGGAAAAAGAAAAGAAAAAGGATTAGGATTTATAGAAAATCCGAATTTTCGGAAAAATACCGAAAAATAGAAAAATATATTTCTGGAATCCTCGGAACGCACCGATCGCAACGGTACCACTCGTGCCCGGGTGAACGGCCCAGTTAACCCGCAGCGAGCGTCCGAAGGAAAAGCCGAAACACACACCGGGAATCGAAAAACACACGCGGAAAAGCCGCGGAACGCCTCCGGGCCTCCGAAACGACTCCGGATCACGCCGATCCGAACACGAAAGATGTCCAAAACGAAATTTCGGACACAACAGAGCCGGATGCTCCGAAAACCAGATCCGGGACCCACGAAGAAGGATCCGAAAGGTCCGGGATATTACAGCCCTCCCCCCTTAAGGAATTTCGTCCTCGAAATTGAGACCAACCAAAGGGGAAAGAAGAGGAAGACTCACTCAAACAGATACGGGAACTGCTGACGCATCTCGTCCTCACGTTCCCACGACGCCTCACCACCAGAGTGTCGTTGCCACACGACCTTCACCAAGGGAATGACCTTGTTCCGCAGGCGCTGCTCTCGCCTATCCTCCACGCGGATCGGAAACTCTGGGAGAGAAAGATCTGGAGTCACCTCAGGCCAAACAGAAAACTCGAGCACATGAGAGTCATCGGGCATATACTTCCGCAACATCGAGACGTGGAACACGTCATGCACCGACGCCAACTCAGGAGGTAACTGCAACCGGTAAGCAACCTCACCGATGCGTTCCACAATCGCGAAAGGACCAATATAGCGGGGACTCAGCTTCCCACGCCGTCCAAAACGCATCACCCCCTTCATCGGAGAAACTCTCAAGAACACATGATCGCCCACGGCGAACTCGAGGGGCTGCCTCCTACGGTCAGCATAGCTCTTCTGCCGACTCTGGGCCGCCAACATGTTCTGACGAACCAGGTGCACAACGTCCACACATTGCTGCACCAACTCCGGTCCCGTCAAAACACGCTCACCCACCTCAAACCAATCAAGTGGAGTCCGACAAGGACGCCCATACAATGCCTCATAAGGAGCCATGCCGATGCTCGAATGATAGCTGTTGTTATAGGCAAACTCCACCAACGGTAGGTGATGAATCCAACTCCCCTGCCACTCCAGGCAGCAGGATCTCAGCATGTCCTCTAAAGTCTGAATGGTCCTCTCAGACTGACCATCTGACTGAGGATGATATGCCGAGCTAAATGCCAACTCCGTGCCAAAAGCTCGCTGGAAACTCCTCCAGAATCCAGAAGTGAAGCGCGGATCCCGATCCGACACGATCGAAATGGGAACCCCATGCAACGGAACGATCTGCTCCACATAAAGACGAGCCAACTTAGGCACGCTCCAGCTGACCTTGACCGGTAGCAACCGCGTCACCTTCGTCAGCCGATCCACCAGTAACCAAATACTGTCCTGCCCACTCGGGGTCCTTGGCAACCCCACCACAAAATCTGTGGTCACATGGTCCCACTTCCAAGCAGGAACATCCAAGGGCTGGAGAGTACCTCCTGGTCGCTGATGCTCCGCCTTCACCTGCTGACAGATCAGGCACCTGGCCACAAATTCGGCGACATCTCTCTTCATGCCAGGCCACCAAAACTGCCTCCGCAAGTTCCGATACATCTTCGTCGCACCCGGGTGTACAGTGTACCTGCTCCCATGAGCCTCGCGTAACACCGCACGACGAACCTGCTCCTCCGCTGGGACGTACAACCTGCCACGAAACCTCGCAGCACCGTCCTCGCCGAGCTCTACATCAGCCATAGCCAAAATCCGGGGCAGCTCAGGGTCCGCATGTTGAGCCTCTGTCACCTGACGACGGATAGCAGGAGTGACAGTCAGACTCGCAAGCACTGCCAACCCTCGCTCCTGGGGAATCTTGAGCCTGAAAGATACCTCGGGCACTTGTTCCGAGAGCCTCCACCTCCTCAACATCAAGGTACTGACCGCCACCTTCCGACTCAAGGCATCGGCAACGACATTCATCCTGCCCGACTGATAAGACAGGGTGAAGTCATAGTCCTTCATGAACTCCATCCAACGCCTTTGTCTGAGGTTCAGATCTCTCTGCGAGAACACATACCTCAAACTTTGATGGTCAGTGAACACCTCGAACTTCTCACCGTACAGATAATGCCTCCAGATCTTCAGCGCGAAGATCACTGCTGCCAACTCAAGATCATGGGTAGGGTAGTTCTCCTCATGGGGCTTTAGCTGTCGAGATGCATAAGCCACCACTCTACCATGCTGCATCAAAACAGCACCCAGTCCAACGCCGGAAGCATCTGTACACACCACAAAACCTCCCGATCCAGAAGGCAAAACCAACACTGGAGCCGAGGTGAGCAACCTCTTCAGTTCACTGAAGCTCTGCTCACACTCCTCGGACCAAACGAAAGGCACATCCTTCCGCGTGAGCCTCGTCATCGGGGTCGCAATGCGGGAAAAATCCTGGATAAACCGGCGATAATAATCCGCAAGCCCCAAGAAACTCCGGATCTCCGTCACCGACCTCGGCCTCGGCCACTGCATCACAGCCTCGACCTTGGCGGGATCCACGGAAATGCCATCACCAGAAATCACGTGCCCCAGAAAGTGCACCTCGCTGAGCCAAAACTCGCACTTGCTGAGCTTCGCATACAACTGGTGATCTCGCAGCGTCTGCAGCACCACACCCAAATGGTATGCGTGCTCCTCAGTAGACTGCGAATAAACAAGGATGTCATCCACGAAGATGACCACGAATTGGTCCAAATACGGATGGAACACCCTCTGCATCAAGTCCATGAAGGCTGCCGGGGCATTGGTGAGCCCAAACGGCATCACCAGAAACTCATAATGCCCGTACCTCGTACTGAATGCAGTCTTCTCCACATCGGACTCGCGAATTCTCAGCTGATAGTAACCGGACCGCAAATCAATCCGCGAGAACACCCGCGCAGACTGAAGCTGGTCGAACAAATCATCAATCCCCGGCAACGATACTTGTTCTTAATGGTCACTTCATTCAGCTGCTGATAGTCAATGCACAACCGCAGACTACCGTCCTTCTTCTTCACAAACAACACGGGCGCACCCCAAGGGGAAAAACTCGGACGAATATACCCCTTGGCCAACAGTTCCTGCAACTGCGCCCTCAACTCCCTCAGCTCAGCGGGGGCCATACGGTAGGGAGCCTTCGCCAAAGGTCCCGTACCAGGTACAACCTCAATCACGAAATCGATCTCCCGCTGGGGAGGTAATCCAGGCAACTCCTCAGGAAAAACATCGGGAAACTCGCACACCACCGCAATGTCCTCGACATCCGGCTCCATCCGGTCAGACACAACCACAGACGCGAGAAAACCCTGACAACCTGAATCAAGCAATCGACGGGCTCGAATAGCAGAGATAAGGAATCGAGAAGAGGTGGAACGGATACCTTGGAAATAGAAGGTCCTCTTGCTCGGATGCTGGAAGTAGACCCTCTTCATCCCACAATCCACCACCGCTCCATGAGTCTCGAGCCAATCCATGCCTAGAATCACGTCGTAATCCCGAAGCTGCAACGCATACAACCTGCCTGGCATACTCCGCCCATCGATCCACACCGGAACCTGGTCGAAGCAATACGGAGTGACCATAAAATCACCCGAAGGCAACTCCACTGCCAAATCACAGGACAACTGGGTCACCGGCTCCTCGACGCTCGACGCGAAATCCTCCGAAATAAACGAATGAGACGCGCCAGAATCAAATAAAACCCGAGCCGCACAACCCAAAATCTAAACGGTACCTTCCACGAGCTGCGACGCCACTGCCTCTGCCCTGGTCAAGTGCGTGATCTGGCCACGAGCCCTCTGCCTGCCTCCCACGCTAGCTGACCTGGGTAGCGGCGGATACTGTCCCTGCTGCTGCTGCTGCTGGGGAACCTGCTGCTGCGGCGGCCTCTGAGGACAGTCACGCGCCATGTGCCCTGGCTAGTCACACCGAAAACAGATGATCAGCGCCGTGCACTGCCTGCCTGGGTGGGTCCCACCACACCGTGGACAAGATCCTCGCGATCCACCCACTGATTCCTGACGCTGCAAAGGAATCGGCTGCTGTACACTGCCCGATGAAGCTTGCCCCTGATCTCTGGACTTCTTCTTGCCGAACCCCTTCTTGAAGAATTTCTTGACCTTCGAGCCGAAGGACGCAGATCCTGTCACCGAAGCTGCATGTGCCGGCACTCCTGAACCACTCATCGCATGCTGGAAGGAACCCTGCTGCTGGATAGCCGACTGCTGGCTGCGACCTGACAAAGACTGCCCCTGGCTGATCGGTCCTCGAGTCCTCTGCATATCCATCTCCAAGGAAATCGCAACACGAGACGCCGTCTCTAGATCAGTGGCCCCATTCGCGATCAAATGGTGCCTCAGCTCCAGCCTCAAGCCCTGCACAAACTGCGTCGTCCTCACCCTCTCATGCTCCATGATATGAGGTGCATACCGACCCAGCTCGACAAATCGGGCCCTATACTGCAACACGGACATGTCACCCTGCACCAGCTCCAGAAACTCCCGCATCCGCTGCGTAGCAACGACATCTGGACAGTACGTACGCTCGAAAGCACTGACAAAGTCATCCCACTCGACCTGCTCAAGTGGACGAAGCTGAAAGGACGTCTTCCACTCGGAAGACCACCACCTCCGAGCCGTACCCTGCAACTGGTTGTAGGCCAACACCACTTTGTCCTCGGCAGTACTCTTCGCAGAACTGAACACCCGCTCCATCTCATCGAGCCAATCACGAGCCGCATCAGGGTCTGCCTGGCCGCTAAAGTAAGGTGGATGGAACTGCATGAAGTCCCTCACCGCTCGGCCTGGCCCACCCCTGACGGACGAGCCCTCACCAGCCTCTCCGCCAAACTGCTGAGCCATGAGATGGTACATGCCACGGAAGAAATCCTCGGCCCCCGGAGCCCTCGCAGCATCCGCGGCCTCGGTAGCTCCCGGAACTCTGCTATGCTCCTCCTGGTCCCTCTGGACCCCCTGCTGGATCTCCTGACCTCCAGCCGACTGCCCCTGCTGAGAGCGAGAACTCCTCCTCGGCGCCATCCTCGCTCCTGAAGCACAAGACAGAAAACACGGAAATGGCAATGTCAGAATAAAACATGCGGTGCCCAATGCCAGCGTCACATGTACATCATCATTGTGGACTAGTGGACCACTACAATTACCTATGATTCTCATGTAATTCCACAACCGCGCTCTGATACCAGCTGTAACGACCCGAGAATCCGATTACCGGGAAGGCCCGATAACCCGAGACTCGTACCGCCACCCACGAGTCCGAAGACTCGGAAGGGTTAAAAGGATGGTGTGGAAACTACATAAGCATCACAGATAATTGCAGAAATTAAACAGTTATAATATTAAGCAGGAAATAAATTAACATTTTACATGGTCCACAATAAAATAGCAACAACAGCAACAGTAGTCCACGACTAGTACAGTGACAAGAAAGAAAAGTACAGCTACACGGGGCATCCCCCGGCTCTGACCTCTGGCACTACCTCTGGGCACCCGCACCACGCTGCGCTCCTGACGCGCTCCCCGAAGGTGGCGCCTCACCTGAAACACGGTGAAAACACGCAAGGAATGAGTCTCAGAACAAGACTCAGTAGGGATCACTCGAACCCTACCTCGAAAAATGAGAAACAACTACTCTAGCGGTAGGAAAGTACCTCGGAAAGGAAAGCCCTGTACTCTACAGAACTAGACCCTACGGCACGCAAACCGACACACGTGCCACGGTACGAGAAGATCGAAACTCAACGGTCGAGCCGTCAAAACCCGAAGGTCGGAAACACACGACTGACAGTCTGACACTCCGTACTCGACAGGAGTACCACCCACTAGAAGCACAGCCGGTAGCGTCCCCTGACGTCTTACACCGCACCGCAGGTGAACCGCCTGACGTGGTAGGTCCTACCCGAGGCGCGAACACCGTACAAGTAACCACAAACAAGTAACTAGCTGGGGTCACGCCCGTCGACGTGGGTCCAACCGCCCCCAACTACGTGTGCACACACAGACCACGCGTCCCAGGTCTGGCCCTCTGACCGGTTTTCCCCTCAGCCGGACTCTGGCTGCAAGACGTGGGGCCCAACGGTAACCGGTCCACAAACCGTCTCGAAAGGTCGGCCCGTACACCACTCCCTGGTGTGACTAGCACCCGCGTACTAGTAGGCTACGACTAGTGGAGGGTCACTGAAGGAGTAGACTCTCGAGTCAACGGAAAACGACGTCCGAATCCGACAACGTGTGGGAATCACCCCACGCACCAGCCCCGTCGCACGGTGACCACGGTAGGAAAAGAAACAGACGCATTGCCCACGGTCAAACGCCTGACCGAGGCGAACGGGACCTCCGGACACCAAAGACACGGTCACGGAACTCCACGGGGTGCCCGGGTCGCACGCACGGCCCAAGGGGAACACCCAACAACGACCTGATCGCGCTAGGGATAACCAGCGCGACAGGGACCATCGCGCTAGGGAACCCTAGCGCAACAGCGAAGATCGCGCTAGGTCTCCCTAGCGCGACAACGACCATCGCGCTAGGTCTTCCTAGCGCGACAAGGATGATCGCGCTATGACCCCATAGCACGACAGGAACCGCCTCCTGTTCATCTTCTCCGATGAACGCGCTCGGTCGGGGCATCGCGACCTCCAAGAACGCGCTACTGGAGTATAGCGCGTTCTCAGTCCGCGGCCGAAAACGGTAAGAACGCCCAAAAATTCTAACAACGCCCCCATACCTCCATAGGAGAGGGGGAAAACAAAGGGGAAGACCCCTGGGGACCCCTAGCATGATTCTAGGCCCTCAAAACACGAATCCATGCATTGAATCCATAGATCGGGCGAGCTCTCCCCAAATCATGAAAAAACCCAAAAACGCTCAAATGATCCCCTCTCGGCCTCCCCGCGGCCTACAAATTACGGAAAAGAACGGCATGAGGCTAAGGAACGTCACCCTACCTCAATGGAGCGAATGCTCCGCCGGATCGATCACGAATCACGAAGAATGCTCGAAGCTTCACGAACTCCCCACGCTTCCCACGCTCGCCGCACGCCCACGAGATCGCCTCACCGTCGCCCACGCGTCCGCGCCGTCGCCCCGCCGCCGTCCGTAGCGGGAGAGGGGCTCGCCACATCCGAATGGGAGAGAGGGAGAGAGAGGGGGCTCACGGTCGCGAGAGAGAGGGAGAGGAAGAAGAAAGAGAAAAGGGAAAAAGAAAAGAAAAAGGATTAGGATTTATAAAAAATCCGAATTTTCGGAAAAATACCGAAAAATAAAAAAATACATTTCTGGAATCCTCGAAACGCACCGATCGCAACGGTACCACTCGTGCCCGGGTGAACGGCCCAGTTAACCCACAGCGAGCGTCCGAAGGAAAAGCCGAAACACACACCGGGAATCGGAAAACACACGCGGAAAAGCCGCGGAACGCCTCCGGGCCTCCGAAACGACTCCGGATCACGCCGATCCGAACACGAAAGATGTCCAAAACGAAATTTCGGACACAACAGAGCCGGACGCTCCGAAAACCAGATCCGGGACCCACGAAGAAGGATCCGAAAGGTCCGGGATATTACATATAGTGCATTCATGAAAGATGTAATCACTTAAACCCCTTGCTAGTTCTTGAGATATAATTTCCTACTGAGCGTTCGCTCACTCCGTGTTTCCCTACTTTTCAGGTAAGTCCGACGATGAGAGAACTCAAACGGATGGGGAAAATCAAGAGTGAAAGAGATAGAGCTTCTTCCGTGTTATCTAGTCTTTTTCATATTTTCTTGAGTCAACCTTGTATTTTTCCTTTATTTTAGTGAGTACTTCAAAGGTTTGTAATAGACATATTCTTATGAAGGAATAAAGGATTGGGTTATCTTTACTTTTACGCATCTCTGATTTTGGTGTCGAATACACTAATACTCTGATTGACATGATTGATATAAACTCGTCACGCGTCTCCGGATATCTTCCGCTCTCGGGACGTGCCTTTTTGCCAAATAATTATATGTTATAAGTTAGCAAAACTTGCACTTACGATTTGGGCCTATTCGGTCATGACAGACCCTATAAACATACCCGTAGCTACCCTATTCTAGGCTAGCTAAGGTTCGCTAAGGTTGGGGCAAAGCTCTGCAGGGATTGCGCAAGAAGGGTCTGCTACTACGATCTTCCAACAAGGTAGGTGTTCTCAATTTTTAACTAAACTAGTAGCTAATCTAGGATGATTAGTCTAGGCAGTTAGTCTTAGGCTCATCTCCATGCGATATTTTGTGTTTATACAGCATGTGTTAGCCTCGTAGTTAGCATGCAATAGCTTCAATCTGGAACAATTAGCAAGTATTAGTCTCATGACCTAGATAAATAATATGTATTAGCTTTATTAACTAATCTATTAACAGCATATAGCATGTTAAATGTCGACACTTCCATGACACACACTTACATATATATATATGACATCAAGTGTTGACACCCATGACACATGTGTCGACACTTCCATGACACATGTGTCGACACTTCCATTATATATAGAGGTGTTGTGTTGACACCTCGTCGACACTTGCATCATATATAGGTGTTGCACAAGTGTTGCACAAGTGTCGACACCTACGCGACACCTACGCGACTCCGACGCGACACTTACCCAGAGTGTTGACAAAACCAAAATTTAACCATGGATTAAAACCTTAAACACTTGATTAACAAGATGATTAAACCAAAACAAGACTTAATTAATAATAAATACATAATTGAAGACAGAACCTCATGTGTCGACACAGGTGTCGACACAGGTGTCGATACATACACAAACATTGTAATATTAACGTACATATACCTCATGTGTCGACACAGGTGTCGACACACACTGTAAACTTAATGAATCGTGCCGTAGAAGAACCTCATGTGTCGACACACAAAACATTATTCGATTAACTGTACAACAGCGACCAAAAACGAACAGTAAGTGTCGACACTAGTGTCGACACATGCTGTGAACTTAATGAAAAATAACATAAAACCCCTTATATATATATATATATATACTCCCATTAATTGTTTATACAAGCACCTTCATTATATATGTATATAAATTCATATATATACTTCTATTAATTGTATATACAACCACCTTCATTATATATATATGAATATATATGTGTATATATAACTAATGTCTGCAACTCCATTCTCACCGAATATATATAGAGAACAGAATATAATATAAAATAGACACCTTCATTCTTACAGAGTATGTATATATATTTGTAGAATGAAATTATTTTTTTTTGTAAAAATCTAATTTTCACCACATTAGTTTATACATACTAAAAATTATCTCCAACATGTTAAAACTATTTCCAGCATGTTAAAAGTGACTTCCAATATGATAGAATTATTTTACACATATTGAGATATAAAAATTATTTTCAGCATGTTAAAATCTATTTAGAGCTATTTTTGTGCATATAAAACTTACTTTCCTATTAAATAAAGTAGTAAATTGATGCATGAAAATTACTTCCAGCATGATAACATTTCTTCCAGTATGGTAAAATTATTCCAGCATGTTATAATTATTTTTGGCATGTTATAGTTATTTTCAGTGTATTAAAACTATTTTTCAGCATGATAATTCTATTTTCCTATCAAATAATTAGCAAATAAATGTAGAAAAATTATTTTTAGCATGATAAAAAAATTATGTTGTTATCATAAAATTTATGCAATCAGCATGGCAACCTTATCTTATCAACCTATCAGTAAGTTAATTATTTTAGCATGTTAAGCATAGATTTTAGCATGTTAATAATTAATTTTCAGCATGTAAAAATTAAATCAAGCATGAAAAATTTATTTTTATCATCTTACCAGTAAAGTAACATATGAAACTCATTCTCAACATGTTAATATCATTTTTAGCAAGTTAGAACTATATTCAACATAAAAACTTATTTTCATAATTAAATTCTGATTATTATAATAAATCACCATTTTGGCTAATTCATATATGTATATTGGACAGAAGATATACATACCTATAACCTCCATTATATTAGACAGAATTCTATAATCTGATATATATATACATATACATATTGGATAAAAATAATATATATATAACTAATATCGACAATTGTGTCAACACCAGCAAGTTAGTCTCAAACTCCTATTGTCATTAGCATGTATCGAACGTTACGGGTTTTACTCCTAGTTCGTCCCTACATAATGATACGCCTTGAATTCTATTCTATAATCCATCTTATATACATCTTACCGAGTCAACCCTTGAAATTTCATATTGGCTATAAACGAGAGTGGATGTCGACAAACATGACCAATGTTGTGCATATAGGACCCGGTCTGGTCCTGGGAGGAGCACCCAAAGGTACTTGTGTCCATGTGAGTTTATTGACCACGGTGTTTGGCATTGCACCGGAGTACTTGCTTGCTAGACTTTAGGCATTCCACTCATTCTCGTGATATTACTTGATTGATTGACTTGAGACCCGCAGATGGGTAAAAGTGTTTACTTGAATGCATTATAAATAGCCAATTCCAGTTATACATGCTTGAAACTACTTTGTTTACTATTTCTAGCTTGATTAACATGTTACTATTCCAGTTATTACTTCTCAATTATCACTGGCTTGATATCATTTATTATCACTTGCTACTGCTACTTGAAATTGTGAAATCTATATACTGTCACTTTCTACTCCTGTCGATTTTAAGATTCTTTGATATCTATCTGTCTGCATGCATAGTTTACCTACATTAAATAAATGGGTAATTCACTTAAAGCATGTTAGAACTTGAGATGTAAATCCTACTGAGCGATTCGCTCATCTAGTTGTTTTCTAACCTTTTCAGGTAGTGCGAATATCAGCCAGAACTCGGAAGGGAATGAGTCTGAGTGATGAGTGTAGAAATGGAGTTATCATGTTGTCTTGTTAATTATGGTGTAGTAATTATGTCATTTGTATCCAGTTATGTCAGTTGTCAGTTGTATTAGTCTAATTTATTAGAACTGTAATAAGGGCTTGAGGCCTAGTAGTCGGACTCGAGAAATGTGTGTAATTGTCATTTGGTTAGTGGTAACAATTGTCATCTCGGATTATTTGTATTAATTTCAAGTTAAATCTTAGTTATTTACGCACTCTAATAACTATCAAAATGAAGAATTCTATCGAATAGCTAGCTCGCTTTGGTTGTATATAAAACTGTTGCGCCACGGGTAAGCTTCCGCGCTCGGGACGTGACAGCTTTCTTGGTATCAGAGCCTATGATTTCAATTTCCTAGGTAAAAACTCGAGTCCAAAGATATAAATGTCTAATGGAATGGTCTATGGATAGGTTTAGATCTTACCTGGTGAGATGGGTAAAGCCAAGGGTTAAGTTTAACAATGACAATTGACCCCATAATAATGAAACCCAATATTTATTACACCTTCATTCTTTTGTAGGATTATGGCCGCTGAAAGAGCACAATGGCGAGAGGTGCAGCGCACTGTGCAGGGACTTACGCATGCGCTACAGCAAGTGGCGCAAGGCGGTGTTGGCGGTGCTCACCGTGGAGCTGGTGACCTTCACCGGGATTTTCGTAACATGAACCCACCAAGATTCACGGGTTCGGTGGACCCCGATGATGCCGAAAATTGGCTGAAGGAAATTGAGAGGATCTTCCGTGTAATGCAATGCACGGATACAGAGAAGGTTCTATTGGCTACGTTCCAACTGGAACGGGATGCTCGATGCTGGTGGGAATCCGTAGAAGCAACACTGCCCGACAACCATGTCACCTGGGCGGAGTTTGTTGAACACTACAACAACAAGTATTTTTCTGACCGTGTTCAAGAGAAGAAGGCCGCGGAATTTGCCTCATTAAAGCAACGGAGCCTGAAGGTGGCCGAATATGAGGCCCAATTTTCAAGACTTTCCCGTTATGCACCCCACTTGGTGTGTACGGAAAAGATGAAGGCGAGGAGATTTCTCAATGGGCTACGGCCCCAGTATATTACCCAGCTTGCACCGATGGACATCCAAGTCTATTCGGAAATGGTTCGACGTGCTCAACTACTAGAAGATGCCACCGAATTCTCCGAAAGGATTCGAGGCAAAGACAAGAAGGAACATGTCCATAGTCCGGGAAACTTCAAACCACCATTCGGCAAGAAGCGATTCTTCAATGGAGGAGAATTTTCCAAAGAGAAGAGGTTCCAGAAAAGCAACAAGCCCTTCTCTACAATCAACAATAAGCCTTCCTCCGCCATCACACCTTCCAAGGAAATCTGCAAGTATTGTGACAAGGCTGGTCATAAGACTGAGGAATGCTGGAGGAAACTGGGAGCATGTCTCCGATGTGGGAGTCGAGAGCATCGAATCCCCGACTGCCCCTTGATGAAGGAACAAGCCAACAAAGACGAGAAGCGTCTGGTAAAGAAACAAGGCCGTCTCCAAGCTCTTCAAGGGACGGAACCCATGGAAGGAGGAATCGTGGAAGGTACACTAACTGTTTGCTCTAAACCTGCAAAAGTTCTATTTGATACTGGAGCAACTCATTCATTTGTTTCCAAGAGATTTACTGCCTCATTTTCTAAAGAACCTGAATGGTTAGATTTAGTAATATCTACACCTCTTGGAAACAAGTCTGATATCATGCATCACTACCCAAGTTGTGAGGTTATGGTCCAAGGTAACAATCTGCCAGTCGACCTGATATGCCTTGATATGGAGCATTATGATGTCATATTAGGAGCTGACTGGTTATCCACCTACCAAGCAACGGTAGACTGCCGGTATGGCAAGATAACTTTTGCAGATTATTCTGAGTTAGTTTATATTAGCCATCGGAATAAATCCCCTCTCATCTCAGCTCTTCGAGCTAGCAAACTTGTGAATAAATGATGTGTGGCTTTCATAGCTTTTGTGACTGCCACGGAAGTCGAGAAGACTGAAATTGAAGACATCCGTGTAATTCGGGACTTTTCAGATGTTTTTCCTGAAGCATTACCAGGTTTACCCCTGGAGAGGGAAGTGTCGTTCACTATCGACATTATTCCTGGTGCTGGTCCTGTGTCTAAGGCACCCTATAGAATGTCTCCCGCCGAGTTGAAGGAGCTAAAAGAGCATCTAATGGATTTACTGAAAAAGGGATTCATTAGGCCGAGTACTTCCCCCTGGGGAGCACCCGTGCTCTTTGTTAAAAAGAAGGATGGAACATTTAGGCTATGCATTGATTATCGGCAGTTGAACCATCTTACAATCAAGAACAAGTACCCGCTGCCGAGAATTGACGAGCTATTCGACTAATTGTCTGGAGCTAACTATTTCTCCAAGATTGATCTTCGGTCTGGTTACCACCAATTGAGGATCAAAGAAGAAGACATATATAAAACTGCATTTCGAAGCAGGTATGGGCATTACGAATTTACTGTTATGCCTTTTGGACTAACAAATGCCCCCGCAGCTTTTATGCAGTTAATGAACAACATCTATAGGCCTTATTTAGACCAATTTATTGTGGTCTTTATCGATGATATATTGATCTATTCAAAAACTGAAGAAGATCATGAAGTGCATCTCAAGAAGGCATTACAGATATTGCGAGACAACAAGCTATATGCCAAATTCAGCAAATGCCAGTTCTGGCTTGAAGAAGTGTCCTTCTTAGGCCATGTCATATCAAAGAATGGAATTTCTGTTGACCCTGCGAAGGTCGAAGCTGTACAAAATTGGGGACGACCAACGAATGCAACGGAGATTCGAAGCTTCTTGGGTCTAGCTGGTTACTACCGACGTTTTATTAAGGACTTCTCCAAGATTGCTGTCCCTCTTACCAGATTAACTCGCAAGGAAGTGCCTTATGAATGGAGTGAAGACTGTGAGAAGAGTTTCCTAACTTTGAAGGATCTCTTGACTACTGCTCCGGTCTTATCTCTACCAATTGAAGGAGAGAAGTACGAGGTATATACTGATGCATCTGGTATCGGCCTCGGATGTGTATTGATGCAGAATGGAAGAGTCATTGCATACTCTTCCCGGCAATTAAAGAAGCATGAAGAAAACTACCCTGTGCATGATTTGGAACTAGCCGCAGTGGTATTGGCTTTAAAGGTCTGGAGGCACTATCTCTACGGAGAGCAATTCACCGTATACTCCGATCATAAAAGCCTTAAATATCTATTCTCTCAGAGAGAGCTGAACATGCGACAAAGGCGTTGGCTCGAGTATCTCAAGGATTTCGACTTCACTATACAATATCATCCTGGTAAGGGTAATTCCGTAGCAGATGCCCTTAGTCGGAAGCCGAGAGCCCTAGTAACCAACTGTATGGTTCAAGAATGGAAACTATTGGAAAAATTCGCTGAACTCAATATAAGCATGGATGAGAATGACAGGTGTATTACTCTATCTCTCTTAAGTGTACTTCCGGATTTGCTAGCTGAAATCAAGAGGTTGCAAGAAGAAGATCCTACCCTAGTGGAAATAAAAGAAAAGTTAGACGAGAAATCTGATTTCAAGTTGGCACTCGATGGCATATTATTATACCATGAACGGACATGTGTACCAGACAGTCCTGAGCTAAAGAAGAGGATTCTTGAAGAAGCTCACCGATCGAGGTATACGATCCACCCTGGAGCCACTAAGATGTACCAAGACATAAAAAGAACATTTTGGTGGCCCAACATGAAAAGGGAGATAGCGGACTTCGTGTCTAGATGCTTGACATGCCAACAGGTGAAGGCGGAACATCAGAAGCCCGCTGGAAGATTGCATCCACTAGATATTCCCAAGTGGAAATGGGAAGACATCGGCATGGACTTCATCATGGGTTTGCCCAGGTCTAGGGGCGGACATGACGTAATATGGGTAATCATCGATCGCCTTACTAAATCGGCTGCCTACAAAGAGTCGATGATCGGTTGATGTTCTTGCTGCCTTATATCAAGGAGGTTACTAGATTACATGGAATTCCTGTGTCTATAGTATCTGATCGAGACCCACGCTTTACTTCTCATTTTTGGAAGGGTCTACAACATTCTCTGGGAACGAAACTCAACTTTAGCACTGCTTTTCATCCCCAGACAGATGGTCAGACTGAAAGAACAAATCAGGTTGTTGAAGATATGTTAAGGGCATGTATTATAGATTTCGGCGGAAGCTGGCATGACCACTTACCCCTAGCCGAATTTGCCTACAATAACAGCTACCAAGCCAGTATCCAGATGGCACCTTTCGAGGCACTTTATGGCAGGAGTTGTCGATCTCCAATATGCTGGGATGAAGTCGGTGAAAGACAACTTCTAGGCCCAGATATGGTTAGAGATTCAACTGAAAAGATACACCTTATCCGAGAGAGACTCAAGGTAGCTCAGTGCAGGCAAAAATCTTATGCTGATAACAGAAGGAGAGATTTGGAATTTCAAGTGGGTGATCATGTATTTCTCAAGGTATCTCCCGGCCGAGGTATTAGAAGATTCGGTGTTAAGGGCAAGCTCACACCAAGGTTTATCGGTCCATTTGAAGTATTAGAAAGAGTGGGCGAGGTGGCTTACCACATTGCCTTACCACCTCAACTCTCGGAAGTGCACAATGTATTCCATATTTCTATGCTGAAGAAGTATGTGCACGATCCTCTCCACGTCATTGATCACACTGACATGGTGATACAGAAGGACCTCACCTATGAGCAAAGGCCAGTAAAGATTCTCGACCAAGAAATCCGAGTTCTAAGGAGCAAGACGATCCCTATGGTAAAAATCCAATGGAATTGATGCTCGGAGCAAGAAGCAACTTGGGAGACCGAGGAATCTATGAAGAGAAGATACCCATAACTATTTTAGTCGGCAAGTATCTTATACTTTCTACAGTATCCTTATGTAGTTGAATTTACCCTTATACAATTGAATTTGGGGACCAAATTCTTTTAAGTAGGGGAGGGTGTAGCACCCCGTATAAAAAAAATGAAAATAAAAAAAATTATTATTAATATTATTTTCCAAAAAAAAATATTAGATAAACTCTATAGGAAGCTTATGTAAGAAGTTGGAACACGGAGTCATCATATGTAAAGATTATTTACTTAACAAGTGGCTTCTTAGAGTAGTTGGTTAAGTGATGTGCCTTTCAACCTAGTGACCAAGGTTCCAATCCTTTTTGCCAAATAATTATATGTTATAAGTTAGCAAAACTTGCACTTACGATTTGGGCCATGGATTAGCTGTACAAACAGTATCTCTTATCTCTCCAGCCTATCTCTTATCTCTCGAGCCTGTACAAGCTGTAAAGCCCCATTATTCCAGATCTTGCCCCCTATTCGGTCATGACAGACCCTATAAACATACCCGTAGCTACCCCATTCTAGGCTAGCTAAGGTTGGGGCCTACTACGATCTTCCAACAAGGTAGGTGTTCTCAATTTTTAACTAAACTAGTAGCTAATATATGATGATTAGTCTAGGCAGTTAGTCTTAGGCTCATCTCCATGCGATATTTTATGTTTATACAGCATGTGTTAGCCTCGTAGTTAGCATGCAATAGCTTCAATCTGGAACAATTAGCAAGTATTAGTCTCATGACCTAGATAAATAATATGTATTAGCTTTATTAACTAATCTATTAACAGCATATAGCATGTTAAATGTCGACACTTCCATGACACACACTCACATATATATATATGACATCAAGTGTTGACACCCATGACACATGTGTCGACACTTCCATTATATATAGAGGTGTTGTGTTGACACCTCATCGACACTTGCATCATATATAGGTGTTGCACAAGTGTTGCACAAGTGTCGACACCTACGCGACACCTACACGACTCCGACGCGACACTTACTCAGAGTGTTGACAAAACCAAAATTTAACCATGGATTAAAACCTTAAACACTTGATTAACAAGATGATTAAACCAAAACAAGACTTAATTAACAATAAATACATAATTGAAGACAGAACCTCATGTGTCAACACAGGTGTCGACACAGGTGTCGACACACACACAAACATTGTAATATTAACGTACATATACCTCATGTGTCGACACAGGTGTCGACACACACTGTAAACTTAATGAATCGTGCCGTAGAAGAACATCATGTGTCGACACAGGTGTCGACACCGGTGTCGACACAGGTGTCGACACACAAAACATTATTCGATTAACTGTACAACAGAGACCAAAAACGAACAGTAAGTGTCGACACTAGTGTCGACACCTTCATTCTTACAGAGTATGTATATATATTAGTAGAATGAAATTATTTTTTTTTGTAAAAATCTAATTTTCACCACATTAGTTTATACATACTAAAAATTATCTCCAACATGTTAAAACTATTTCCAGCATGTTAAAAGTGACTTCCAATATGATAGAATTATTTTATACATACTGAGATGTAAAAATTATTTTCAGCATGTTAAAATCTATTTAAAGCTATTTTTGTGCATATAAAACTTACTTTCCTATTAAATACAGTAGTAAATTGATGCATGAAAATTACTTCCAGCATGATAACATTTTTTCCAGTATGGTAAAATTATTCCAGCATGTTATAATTATTTTTGGCATGTTATAGTTATTTTCAGTGTATTAAAACTATTTTTCAGCATGATAATTCTATTTTCCTATCAAATAATTAGCAAATAAATGTAGAAAAATTATTTTTAGCATGATAAAAAATTATGTTGTTATCATAAAATTTCTGCAATCAGCATGGCAACCTTATCTTATCAACCTATCAGTAATTTAATTATTTTAGCATGTTAAGCATAGATTTTAGCATGTTAATAATTAATTTTCAGCATGTAAAAATTAAATCCAGCATGAAAAATTTATTTTTATCATCTTACCAGTAAAGTAACATATGAAACTCATTCTTAACATGTTAATATCATTTTTAGCAAGTTAGAACTATATTCAACATAAAAACTTATTTTCATAATTAAATTCTGATTATTATAATAAATCACCATTTTGGCTAATTCATATATGTATATTAGACAGAAGATATACATACCTATAACCTCTATTATATTAGACAGAATTCTATAATCGGATATATATATACATATACATATTGGATAAAAATAATATATATATAACTAATATCGACAATTGTGTCAACACCAGCAAGTTAGTCTCAAACTCCTATTGTCATTAGCATGTATCGAACGTTACGGGTTTTACTCCTAGTTCGTCCCTACATAATGATACGCCTTGGATTCTATTCTATAATCCATCTTATATACATCTTACCGAGTCAACCCTTGAAATTTCATATTGGCTATAAACGAGAGTGGATGTCGACAAACATGACCAATGCTGTGCATATAGGGCCCGGTCTGGTCCTGGGAGGAGCACCCGAAGGTACTTGTGCCCATGGGAGTTTATTGACCATGGTGTTTGGCATTGCACCGGAGTACTTGCTTGCTAGACTTTAGGCATTCCACTCATTCTCGTGATATTACTTGATTGATTGACTTGAGACCCGCAGATGGATAAAAGTGTTTACTTGAATGCATTATAAATAGCCAATTCCAGTTATACATGCTTGAAACTACTTTGTTTACTATGTCTAGCTTGATTAACATGTTACTATTCCAGTTATTACTTCTCAATTATCACTGGCTTGATATCATTTACTATCACTTGCTACTGCTACTTGAAATTGTGAAATCTATATACTCTCACTTTCTACTCCTGTCGATTTTACGATTCTTTGATATCTATCTGTCTGCATGCATAGTTTACCTACATTAAATAAATGGGTAATTCACTTAAAGCATGTTAGAACTTGAGATGTAAATCCTACTGAGCGATTCGCTCATCTAGTTATTTTCTAACCTTTTCAGGTAGTGCGAATATCAGCCAGAACTCGGAAGGGAATGAGTCTGAGTGATGAGTGTAGAAATGGAGTTATCATGTTGTCTTGTTAATTATGGTGTAGTAATTATGTCATTTGTATCCAGTTATGTCAGTTGTCAGTTGTATTAGTCTAATTTATTAGAACTGTAATAAGGGCTTGAAGCCTAGTAGTCGGACTCGAGAAATGTGTGTAATTGTCATTTGGTTAGTGGTAATAATTGTTATCTCGGATTATTTGTATTAATTTCAAGTTAAATCTTAGTTATTTGCGCACTCTAATAACTATCAAAATGAAGAATTCCATCGAATAGCTAGCTCGCTTTAGTTCTATATAAAATTGTCGCGCCACGGGTAAGCTTCCGCGCTCGGGACGTGACATCTGTGAAGCAAATCCGTTCTTTTCTGGGCCATGCCGACTTTTATAGAAGATTCATTAAAAACCTCTCTGACATTGCTCGTCCGCTCACACAGTTTTTAGCCAAGGACACTCCTTTTCAGCTTGATGATTCTTTTTTAGAGGCATTTCATTCTCTAAAAGCGGCCCTCACTCAAGCCCCAATCCTTCAATCTCTTGATTGGTCGCTGCCTTTCGAAATAATGTGTGATGCTTCAAATTACACAATAGGAGTTGTCCTAGGTCAAAGAATTGATAAGAAGCCCGTGGTAATCTACTATGCGAGCCGCACCCTCGCGGATGCTCAGTTGAACTACACTACCACGGAGAAAGAGTTATTAGATGTTGTTTTTGCCCTAGAGAAATTCCGTTCATATCTTTTGGGGGCCAAAGTTATTGTATATTCCGATCATGCTGCATTGAAGTATTTGCTCACCAAGAAGGATGCTAAACCCCAGTTGATTCGCTGGATTCTATTGTTACAAGAATTTGATCTGAAAATTAAGGATAAGAAGGGGTTAGAGAATGTTGTTGCTGACCATCTGTCACGCATTGTCATATCTACTAGTGCTCCCATGTCAGATTCCTTTCATGACAAGCAATTTCTTGCTATTTCTCATACCTCGACTCCCTGGTACGCTCACATAGTCAACTACTTGACAGTAGGACAGATCCCAGGAGGGTGGATAAAGCAGGAAAATGATCACTTCTTTACGAAGGTCAAGCACTACTTTTAGGAGGACCCAGAGCTATTTAATGTGGGTCCTGATCATATTATTCGAAGATGTGTCCCCGAAGAGGAACAATAATCGGTGTTGAATTTCTGTCATAATCTTGCATGTGGAGGACACTTTTCAGGTAAAAAGACTGCGGCTAAGATATTACAAAGTGAATTTTATTGTCCCACTTTATTTAAAGATACATACGAATTCGCTAAAACATGTTTGAGGTGTCAAACTGTGGGCAATAATTCAAAAAAAGATATGATGCCGCTTAACCTTATTCTGATTGTTGACATTTTTTATGTTTGGGGTATTAATTTCATGGGACCGTTTCCACCATCTTTTGGTAATGAATATATCTCGGTGGCGATCGATTATGTCTCGAAATAGATTGAAGTTATAGCAACTAGGACAAATCATCACAAGGTTGACAAGAGAAGGACATGGTGATTCTCACCAAGAAAAGCGCGCTCCATTCCAGACAAAGGGAAAAGAGAAGTCCACTCACTGTTGAGAGAGAAAACGTCCGCCAAGCACCGGCTGCCGTCCGAGCACCCTTACCGCCCAGCAAGCAGTCTCCGAGCATCATGGGAGAGATCATAGAGAATAACCTTCAGATATTTAAGTCAACGTCTTCTCAGAGTAGCATCTATAGGGATGGGCGCTGTTTCCTTACAAAAATCACCACAAATTCTCTCTTCAATAATTACTGGATAATGTAGAAGCAAATTAGAGTTTGATCTCTATGTTCTTATGTTGAGAGAAAGGAGGCTTCACCCATTTACTCATGATTTTGTCCTTGACAGGCTTGGAGTCGCTATTTCTACAGGCGGTAGATCATCTAAACAACGATCTCTGGCTAATGAATTAGTCAAAAAATGGCTGTTACACTGTTTTAAAGCTATGGTAGCAGGCATCAAGTTCAGTAAAATTCGTTGTTTAAGGGGAGATCTTGAATTAGGCATTTTCCAAATGAAGTGAATGGAGCATACGTTTAACTCTATTCGCAAGGATCATAATGCTGACGATTTTTATATTCGACGTTGCACAAGTTGATTCGGTGAATTCCAAAGCAGATCAGGTATAGCAAAGGTTCTATGTTGGAATCAGGCTGAGGTGCCCATGATTTAGGTTACTGGGCATTAAGGCTGAAATGAAAACGTGATCAGTAACAAGACCACATTACTGCTCCCTCAGAATATGCCAATATTTCTGTCATCAAAATAAAGGGGGAAACCCATTTGGGCTCAGAGATTTGCACGGGTTCATGCTAAGCTACTTCCATTAACCTTGGCATGCTTTAAACTGGATACTTCTCTAGATACATACTCCATAGACAAAAAGCATTCAGAAGAGTACTTTCTTCTCGACACAGTTGCCTTCTCTACGTGTCTACATTTCCTCACTGTCACAAACATATATGCCCCCTCAATCCTGTGCGTGCATAAGCATGAAACATGGCGGACAAGGCCCCTGTATCTCTCTTTCTCAACCCATCATCATCATTCAGATTACACACATTCTGAATCCCAGACTTGTCTTCAAAGTATGGTGATCGTCTTCCACAGATGATGTGGTCAGATAGGGCCGGCGTTTAATGCCGCACCTTCGTCACTTACTTCCTCACCAACGGTTGAACTTGGGATGTCAAATCGTTATATATAATGTGAATTGAAAAGGTCATTAGAAAAGCCGACATGAAAAAGGACAGAAGATTGGATAGGATTACCAACAACATTATATATGATTATAAAATGTTGGTGTCACCTTCATATATATAACAGTGGCGCATCAAGTGCTTGTTGCTCTCTGGGAGGCCCTCACATGTAGCCCCCGAGCAATCTTCAGGGTCAACGTGTTTATGTAGTTAACTTCCTTGCCTGCGTCGCTCAGCTCGAACGAGAAGAAATGGAGGAGCACTGCTGCAAAGACCTTCATCTGCCTGTATGAGAAGTCCTTTCCCAGGCAGACCCTTGGCCCCGCTTGAAAGGCTGCGAACTTGAAAGGGCTTTCCGGCTGGAACACCCCCTTCTCGTCCAGCCATATCTCCGGGCGGAATTCCTCTGCGTCCTCGCCCCACAGGTGCTTCATCCTCCCCATGGAGTACGGCACGTAGCAGACCAGGTCCCCTGCTCTCACATCATATCCCCCTGGCAGGGTGTCGTCGGAGAGGCAAGCTTTTGGGTCCTTCGGTACACAACACAATCGTGGCAGGTTACGAAGGTATTCTTAACAAAAAACAAAGGGGAAGAAGCTTGCTTGGGATGAATTACCACAGGAACGGCAGGGTAGAGACGTAACGTCTCCGTGAGGGCGGCGTGGAGGTACTGCATCTTGTCCAGGGCCTCCTCTGTGAGGAGTACCGTAGTGAAATCTGTGGGCGTGGTGGAACCTGCGGTGGTCGCCATGGCCACCTCTTGCGCGACCTTTTCCTGCACGCCCGGATGCTTGCACAGCATGTAGAGGAACCAGGAGAGCGTGCCAGCCGTGGTGTCTCTGCCTGCGACCACCAGGTTCAGTATTATGTCTCGCAGGTACTTGTTGTTCATCTCCGCACCCTGTTCGTTCTGCAACAGGAATCTCGACAAGATGTCCTTCGTCTTCATCTGCCAATCCATGACGAAATAAAGGATTAACAGATGATGGGTCGTCATGAGGGTTGGGCCGGGGATTCTTCAACGCCCGACTTACCGAAGAGTCCTGTTGAGCAGAGATCTGCTCCGTCTTTCTCTGAATCACCTTGTACACGAACCCATCGATCACTTTGAGGTGTTCCTTCAGGGCGGCCTCTGCTCCGATGTTCAGAAGCCTCTTGATCTTCCAGAAGACATCGTAGTAGCGCCTCACGATCACTTCCGCCGAAGCGTCGAACGCCTTCGCGAACCTGCCCCCTTCCCTGTTCGATCCCGACAGGGTGTCCATCTCCACGCCGAACCCCACTTTGAATATGGAATCCAGTGTGGATCTCATGAACAGGTCCTGCATGCCATCAGATCAACACGTACCACCCTCTAAGCCACCTTCCTCTCTCGATGTTAGAACAGAAGATGTGTAAATATGCTCTCACTTGGATGTCCACGGCGCGGTTGGAATCCGCGGCCTCTGAGATCACCAGCGCGAGCGCGATGGCCTTGCGCCTGAAGACGACGCTGCTGTAGTCCCTCAAGTTCCTCGTGGTGAACTCGAAGCTCGCCAGCTTCCTCTGGTGCCGCCACTTGTCGCCGTCCACCGCGAAAATCCCATCGCCGAGGAGATCGCTCATCCTCTCATAATTATACGAACCCTGCAAACTTGCAAGAAAAGACCCATCCAACAGCCGAGAAGGAAAAACTCCCCATGATCTATATATACGACACATTGAAACAACTGTTTTCTACTGTTGAGCGTATTGGAATCATCTGATCCACGCTGTTACCTTGCAGTAGTTTGCGAAGTTGGTCCTCGGGATGTGCTCGACGTCGGCTGGATCGACCAGGTAGACGTAGTTCCTGAGGGGGTAGAACACCCGGAAGGCCCCGTACCTGCGGGCGAGGTCGGCATTGTAGTCGTGGACCTTGGCCAGGTGGAAGAGCTGGTGGAAGGCGGTGGACACCACCGGGTGGCATCGGCTGCTCCGCCTCCTGTTGTTGCCGAGCTGCCCCCGGAGACGCACCAGCAGGGCTACCGCTGCGGCTGCGGCTGCAAGGGAGACCAGAATCCAAAGGTAGGGGAAGAAGAGCTCCATGGTGTCCGTGTTGGGTCAAGCTCTCGTTGGAATGCCGTGTGTTTGGGGAAGGTTCAGGGGATGGCGCAGTAGAAGAAAAAAAAAGGGGGTATTTTAAGAATTCTTAAAATAAAGATACATAACATCACATTGAATTCAGGCCAGGACAATGTACGAATCAATTTAAGCCATTTAAATATTTAATTAGGGTTCAGTTAAATTAAACTGGTTGATTCGACTCGAGTTGATTCAAGTCGGCTCGACTCAACCGATCTGAGTCGATCTATTTCAACGAGCCAAGAAAGTGGTTAACAACTTGTATGGAAATAGGGAAAAAATCATTTAATACGAACTTTCTATGCATTTGTTGCTTATTTAGTTTGCTTGATTTTTGGATGGTTGAGATTCAACTCTCCTAAAAACGATTGATTTGATGTCATCTTACTTTGCACGAAATGAGTATTCAATGATTCAATCGCTCGTCCAGATGTGTCCGAAGTCCCGATAACATTTTTAGTATTTCTTTTTTACCCCCAAAAGTCATGTCAATGTTCAGGCACTCTCGTCTATTGATCGGAATGCGTTATGATATCGTATCTCACCATATCAATACGTATTAAAAATTAAATATTATTTTATAAATATTTAAGATAAAAATAGTATGACAGAAAATTATATGAAACTAAGTGATTCGAGTTTTTGTGATTTGAATCACGGTTTTGATTGCCCTTATTGTAACGATTGTTGTAGGGACGTAGCTTCAATATACGAAGAAAAATGGAAAAAAAATTGAGAGTTATAACTATAAAACAGACAAATCAAATCAAACGAAGATAATAGATTTATGCGTGATTCAAAAGTACAAGGCTAACTTTTATCCACAGGGAGAGCAGAGATATTTTACTATAATATAAAAAATAAATTGAAAAGATATTCTTACGTTGATATCGAGTGATCTTCTCTAAATAGAACAAGTCATTCCCCACGTGTACACTCAATATTCCTTTAACACGATTCTCTTTAAATAATTTGTAAAACTCCGAATGAGATCACCCACGAAAGAATATAGAGGAGGAACAAGAAAAACCCACTAAATCATCGGAGCATCGCCAAGAATACGTTCCTGCGAACACCAATTAAAGAGGGCGAGCGAGCGATGTTACTAACGTGAGAGGTGAAAGGAGACATGATGGGCGTGAGGTATTTCCCACTCACGTGAAGCGACGAGAGACCCACTCTAATTAAGTGAGTTTCTTTTGGACCTTGTCAAACTCTAAACTACAGTGACACGCTGTCACATCTTGTGATCTTGACCATATGGCTGAAGATTTGGTGGTAGGATCGTCGTAAATTGATTTTCAGACTGTCAGAAGTTTCAGTAGTCCGGATTTAACCTGACCTTTGATCTTCATATTAGGTAACAAATTATAATTAATTAAGAAATTAAAGGTGATGGCATATTCTTAATTACCTCCTCAAAATATTGTTTAAGATACTCCTCTCGTCGTCGTCATCACCCACCCTCGAGAGCTCCCAGAGTACATACATCATGGGGGAAAGTTAAAATGCTGCGCACCAAACAACATTTCCCAGACTATTCAATATTAGAACTTCTTTGATGAAAGGGTGTTAATTGAAACATATTATAAGATCAGCGGAATGTTTTCATACAAAGGATTGGGCTGAACAACAGACGGCCCATTAACATGGCACAGTTTGAGAGCCCTTCTGGCAATTTCATGGGCATGTCTACGTCATTCACATCTCACAAACCTGAGAGTAGTTCGAGTCCTCTGCATCAGTTGTTGAATTTAGTGTTTTAAAATATCAAAATTTTATTTCCTGTGGAGTTTTGTCCCACATTAAAAGATGGAAAAAGTTTTCATCTTCTTATAGTTGGGACTCTTTGTTACTTTGTGAACTCCTTTTGGGAGACTATAGTAGTTGGGCCATTTGAGCGTGTGGACTCTTTGGGCCTTATTCTTGCAGGGACCGTTGCTTCAATATACGAAGAAAAATGGAAAAAAAATTGAGAGTTATAAATTTTGAACTCAAAACCTCACATTTTTGAGCAGTTCATCGAACCAAATTAATATTTATGAGAATTAAATAATATGAATAGCGTGTCAACTACGTATCACGCACCGATCGTATCGATCATCGACTGGTACGATCCGATATGTGCGATACGGACCGTATCATAACGATTTCTCAAATTTTACTCTTCCATAATTTATCTTAAAATTACTGTATATCCCTAAAATTTATGCCGTTAATCTTTAAATAAAAGAACACACCTAGTATCCCTAAACCTTACATCATATTTTTAAAATAATATTTTATACCCATACAAATCTAACTTTTAGGGGTCCGACAACTTTGATTACTAAATTTCAAAAGTATACGTACATATAGATTAGAGAATAAAAATAAGAATATAATAATTATTTATTAAGATTTTAGAGGTATAAACCCTTTATTCCCCTCCCCCTCTCTTCCAACTAAACGACACGGCCCCGTGAACGTACGACAAGAACATGTGTGGTAAACCAGCACTGCACGTTCAGACAACTACACGGGCTCCAGTGGATGCAGGTCACGACATTTGCACTCAATCTTCATCTGCATGTTCACACACTTGTCGGTCATGCATGAGATTCGAAGTATATCCGTCAATATATTCAAATATTATTCAGATCCGTTTTAAATTTAAATCTGTATTGTTAGATAATATTTAAATTCAAATTCATTTTTTAAATACAAATAATATCTGAATTTGAATCGAAATAGAAGCAGATATTATAATATTCGTTTTGTAAAATATATGTTCGTAACATTATATATCATATAATATTAGACTTATTAACGGAGCGGATACAAAATAAATATATGACCATTTGTCACCACTATTATTTTATTTGTCCCCACCGTCACTCATTTTATATCACTAACACTTATTTATCATCCTTAATACGTATTCCTCACTGTCACGGAGCATTTTGAAATCGGAATGAATAATTTTAATTATTTAAAATTTTTATTCTAATCGAATACGGATAAATAATACAATAATTTATCAGATAACAGATCAAAATCAGATTATTTGAATCTTAAAACGGAACGAATACGAATAGTCGTGTATTCACTTTATATCTACTCCGTTGACATATCTAATTGGAAGGGGTGATCAAAATAAACTATTCTCTTGATCATTAAAATATGTCGTAACGCGCCACTTCTGTTAAACAGTGTCGTGGAAAGAAGTTATTATTTCTACTACGAAATTTTCAGTTCTACACATGGGTGTTAGTTTTTTGTTTCTTTGTTTTGATCCACCCAACTTCTCATTCCCATCTTACGGAGAACAGAAAAATCAAGAAATGTCAAAATAGGATGTGAGAACATCACTTTTAGTTGGAAATGGATGCGAACAATTCTATTTTAGGAAAATGAGGAGTCCAAAAATAGTCACAAGTTTATCCATGAACGTACGGAAGAGTGTCCACCTTTTTAGTTTCCATTAGAATTAGTGATCATTAAGAATTCTTAATCTCGACGACTCCGTCTATATATGTGTGTGGAAAGGGGCATCCTAACTGGCTGAAAAAAAAAAAAGAAAACTCGGGTGAATTAATACTTGAGTAACGTATCCCTGCTTTTCTATTTGTTTGCTTTGAAAAATTATTTGAATTATATTATCTTAAATGATTTCAGATAATCGATTCTAATTTTTTTTGTTAAAATGAGTTATTCTCAGAAAAGTCGGAGTGATTAATATCATGAAGTCGTGCCCACCTTGTCCAACTGTTTTCTTGTTAATCGGTTGAGATAGATCACCTTATTACACCTTTAACCATTTAGCAAAAGGGGCCTGGTGCAGGACAAAACTTAGCAGCCAACCAAACAAGTTCAGCAGCAGAGACTTTCTTTTTTTATTGCTAAACACGTGCCACAGAATGATTAAGGAATCAGAATTATAAATACATCAACCAACAGCCACACATGGAGAAAGCCTGGGGCAGCATTGTTTAGAGTTGCTAGTTATAAGCACGAACCAATTAAACACCCCAAAATATAACAAAATGGACCCGCCAGCGACATTTCCGGCTACTGGATGATCACCTTTGCTCGGAACATGTCAATCATGTTAGTAATATCATTAAAGTTCTGGTTTACGTCCCGTCAGAGTAAATATCCACTCACATGCAAGAGAACGGAACCCCCTTTGCTCAGAACATGCGAGACACACTAATAAATGTTAGAAATTGTGTCGGTGTTGATTCAAATTTCATTCCCTCATTTATGTCTTGTCCCGTTGTAGAAGTTAGAAAGATTTCTTTAATTTTATGTATCGGAGAGTTTAACCTTGGGTCGAGATACAAGGGATATAGAATTTATTTATTTATTTATTTATTTGTTTATTTATTTGAGCCGAGTTTGAATTGAGTCTACCGTTGGGTCGTGACTATTGGCCGAGGGTTGCTTTCCTGCCAACTACCCGAGACTGGGCTCACATGCGAATTTTCTCTACTCTAGATTTCTCTTTTGCTCTCGACATAACTTCATCAACAAGTGATCAGATTGGGGCGTCTCTAGCCTACACCTAGAGAAGCTGGCGAAATCGCGGGTTGAGTCATACCTCGGGGACGGAACGTCGATGAACCCTCTACTACGAGGAGGGGGCGTCTTCTGTTTTAAAGACAGTGTCATCTGAGACACGTTTCTCTCCCAATCAGACGATTCTGAATTTATTTCTCTTTTGCTGTTATAGTAGATTAATTTGATAATTGGTTAGTTCATATCACAACCAGACTAGCATATTGCCCTTTAATTTTCAACGATAATTGAAAGGTTCTGACTTAAATCCATTATTAGGGACCAATAGAAAGAAGATAGCCAGGAGATCTACCGCAAGAACAACGACGTTAGTACTTGGGAGCCGGCTGTTGGGTGGGAAGCAAACCAAACAGTTTCTTCATCGTAACTGTGATGCCCTACAAATTTAAAGTATTTTTTTGTTTAAAAAAATTGATCATGTCTAAATATATATTAATGATTAGTCTTATTATATAAATTTTAGTCATGGTAAAAAAAAGACATTAAGAAAGAAAACAAAGAGATTTTAAGATTAATGGAAAGAAAAAAAAACAAGGCAAAGTGAAAAACATATTGAAGAGGTTAAACAAAGCAAAAAAGAAGAAGAAGGGGGTTAATTGTAAAAGAAAATATATATATATATGTAAAATAAAAAAAGAAGGTCAAAAAGTAAAAAAATTTATAAAATTTTAAAAAAAAAGGAAGGTCGGTCGCCCACGCACGCATGTGCGCACTCGCACGCGGGCGAGGGACCGCGGGAGGTGGACGGGCGCCCACACCTCCGCCTCTGCCGGTCGTCTGCTTTGCGGCACAGATTTATTAAAAAAAAATTTTTAATTATTTTTTTAACCTCTTTTAATCTAAACCCTCAATTAGTCAAGTTCTCACATGTCTTATATATTAAAAAAAGAAAAAAATAGGAGATAGTCAAAAGAAGGAGGCTGAGTGGGTTGGTGAGGCTTTGAAGGTTAAATTATCAATTTAATAGTATTAAAATAATTATTGAATCTCCACAATTGATTAAATCAATGGTTAAGATTGATTAACACAAAACCCCTATAAATAGCTGAGTAGAGGGCCTCATTTGCTCCTCTTGGAGGCTGGCTACGTGAAGTGCAGCAGGAGAGGATAGAAGACTTTTTAAGGAGGTGTTTAAGCTTTTTAAGGTAAGGGATTTAGCATTTAATCCTATGGATTAGCATGAATTAGCATATTTAAAATGGTTTAAGATATGTAATTAGCATCTCTATAGATAGTTAAGTCCAGAGATCGTTGTTTCATTATGTGTGATTATATCTTAGTCGGATTAGTATTAAATCATTAATATTAAGACATATGATTAAAAGTAAATCAAGTGTTTAATACACTATAATTAGCATAGGTGCATGGTAAATTTAGAACCCTTCATAAAATCATGGGATCTGATGTTCCAAGACCTCTGTAAAAATTTTCATGTCTGATTCAAATTATCTGCATATTTATGAATATTTTAATATTATTCTAAAAGAGTTTAATTATACAACAGGGTTAATGGGGTGATATAAAATCACCACGAATTTTAGAAATACATGTTACTGTAATATCCATGTATAGGAAAATTTTCATTATTTTTGGATCACAATATTTTCGTTAATGAATTTTTAATATATGAAAGAAAAATAGATAATTGTATAGAAATTAGATATCCCAATCCTAAAAATCTTACAATTTTACAGTATGGTTATTCCATTAAGTGTACCATGTTCTGTAAATATAAGTAATTTTAGATATCTGTCAATGGAATTATAGAATTTTTAATATTTTATTTGGAGAATACAATTATGGGATAAATAGACATACTACATAGAAAATAAAGAAACTTCATCAGAAGACTTACATGTGTGTTATAACTTATTGGTTAAATTTACATCTTATTTTCATCACTGAGTCCTGACTTATATAATTTTCAAGGTTTGAACACATAATTTAAAAAATTAAATAAATATTAATATTCTGTGAAAATTTTTAAAAAAATTACAGAATTAATATTTGATGTTTATAACTTAATTTTTAATATATTTTAGTCATTTTAAGCATTCTGAATAATTTTCTCTATTTAGAAGCTATTGTTGTAAATCTTAGAAACAGATATAAAATTTTAAAAATTCTAAATATTGAATGAAAAATAGTGAATGTTTCCCTATATGCTACTTCTGCCTGGAACAACGTTCTGGAAATTTTTAATAATTTGTTGATTATTGTGAATATATTTAGTTAATTTTCTATATATAGGATAATTTAAATGATTCTGTAAAAATTCGAATTCATATATGAAAATTTATGAAAAATTTTCTGTGTAATGTTACACGTAAATAGGATATGCAGTAAAAATTTAATGATCTTCAGAATATAGTAGATAAATTTAGTCAATTTATGATACATGTTGAAGTACAAATAATTCTGAGAAAATTATAAATACTATTTGAAAAATATTGATAATTTTCTGTTTCGATTCTACATGTTAATGTGTCAGTCCTCTAAAATCGCAACCAATTCTGAGCTCTGTGAATAGAATTAGAAATTTTTGATTTATAAATTGAGTATAAGTAATTCTGAAATAATTATAATTACTATATGAAAAATGATAGAAATTTTTTGTTTTGATTATTCCTGTAAGTGTATTGGTTCCCTGAAATTTCAATGCATTCTGAGTTTTGATAACAGAATTAGAAATTTTGATGTATAAATGAAATATAAATAATCATGTAAAAATTATAAAAATTGTCTAAAAAATTATGAAATTTTTCTGTTTTGATCCTTTCTGTAAATGTATTGCTTCCATGAAATTTTAATATATTCTGATCTTTGTAAATAGAATTAGAAAATTTTGATATATATATGCCCTTATATTTAGATAAGTTGATAACTTTAGAAATAAAAAAAGATTTTTAGTAATGGAATATTTCATACTTAATGTTCACATCATGATTTTTGAGTGGCATGTGTCCATTGGATATGAGTTATATATATATAATTACAGTACTGTTATTTCTGCCAAATGGACACTGCCACCATAGGGGGAGACTGGAACCAAACCATAGAAATACCCCTATGGGGAGGTTCACACTGTACTGACCCCGAGGGTAACGAGGATTGAAATCCTGGAGGTGGACAAGTACCACTGGTTAAGGTAAAGATGACTTCTCCCGGTTTTGTGCAGTAACCAAGACTCATCACTATTTTTACCTAGGTGATCGAGTACCGACTGACTGTACTTCTAGTGGTAGTTTGGGCACTGTGTCTTGGCTATTTACCACTGTTACTACTCACTGCACTGAAATTTAAACTACTGTTACTGCTCACTGAATTGATATTGGAAATGTTACTGTTCACTGGGTCATTATTGAAATGACTATTACTGCTCACTAAATTGATATTGGAACTGCTATTGTTCACTGAATCGATATTGAAACGACTGTTACTGCATTGAATTGATATTAAAACTACTGTTACAGTTAATTGAATCGATACTGAAACTACTGTTACTGCCCATTGAACAGATATTGAAATCAGTGTTATTGCCTACTGAACTGTTATTGCATTTCACTGTTATTACACAGTAAATGTTTCATGTTAATGAATCTCCAGTATATCAAATGGTGATTTAGAAAATGGCAGATTAAATCTGTTTGGATCCTTTCACTATGCGTGAGATTTTATTCCGCCTAGTACTGGAATTATTCTATTGATAAATGAATCGAATTATACTGTATGTTAATGTTTGTAAATGTTGAATTCTCATTGATAGAATAAAGTTTTAATGTACATGCTTTACTTGTAAAATGTTCATAGCATTACTTATGATCGTAAATTTGAAATTGGGTTATAATGTGTTAATCTCATATTATCTATTTGAAATTATGCCTAAGAATGATTTATAAAATAAAATACCGTAAATCACTTTAGATATGTTTACCCATATTATGACCGGAGACTATGCTTAGTCTCTTACTGGGTCTATTCGTAGACTCACCCCGTTGAACATTTTCAGGAGAAGCGGTAGAAGAAAACAAGGAGTGATCTCGTGGTGTTCTGACCATGGTTTGGATTTACTACGAGTCATTGTCATAGGTAATTATGTTAGAAAAAAAATATGTGTGAAATTTGGTTATGTAATAAATGACTTGTTAAATCGTTACCTTTATTTCGATCTATGTAGATGAATTCTTTTGACTATAACCTAAATGATTGAGAAATTTTATTTCCGCTGCAATGATATCTCAATGTTTATGTGAAATTCTCTACCGTAATGTTACCGTTTGGGTTGTCCCACTGTGACGTTTCGATCGGAATCCGACATGAGTCTTTATGACTGGACCGGGTTTACGATTTGGGGCGTTACAATAACCCTCTGCCTGGAACACTTGTCATCGGCGGTGGTGCGGGCGAGCGGGCAGAAGTCGACGGCGACGTGGCTTGCACGGTGCCGAGCCGTGGGTGGCGGCATCACACCGGAGGGCAGCAAGATCCCGCAACGGTGTCCGTCTGCTGGGCTTGGCAAGGAGCCGATAGTCGCGGCGATGGCCTGCGGGCCGCGGCGGGGGAGGGCGAAGGTGCGCCGGAACAGGCAGCCGGTGCGTGGGTGGAGGTGGATGGCCCGCCCGAGCAACAGCGGGCGCGGACGCCGTGCTGCAGTGGTGTTAGCCTCACCGTTGCAGGCAGGTGGTGCAACAGAAGGGCTGGAAAAATAATAAAGATTAGGTTTGAATGATTGGGTGTGGGCCAGGGAAGGGGCTTGTGATGGGAGCTCACAATAGAATAAAGGGTTTTTTGCAAATAACCCCATAAAGTATGACGTATATGTAAAAAATCCTTTGCACTATACGTATATGTGAAGAACCCCCCATCAAACATTGGTATTTCATCAAAACCCCTTATGTTTTGTTTACCGTCTGTCCATATGCGAAGCCGCATTTTACACATCAATATACCCTAAATCTCACTTAGAAAATGACTTAGCTACCCTTGTTAAATCTACAAATCTCTTCCCTCAATTGAAAATCCCGCTGCCTTCGGGTTGCATCTTTATTCTTAGGTCACTTTGTTCGTTGTGTTTGCAATCAGGACTGTGAGAACCATTAGAAAAAGTGTTTCGTCTTCGGGTTCTATCCTTCCTCTCGCAAGGCTTTTCATGGCAACATCTTCGAACAAGTGTGCTCCCTCTTTATTAACAATGTAGAAGCAAATTAGAGTTTGATCTCTCTGTTCTTATGTTGAGAGAAAGGAGGCTTCACCCATTTACTCATGATTTTGTCCTTGACAGGCTTGGAGTTGCTATTTCTACAGGCGGTAGATCATCTAAACATCGATCTCTGGCTAATGAATTAGTCAAAAAATGGCTGTTACACTGTTTTAAAGCTATGGTAGCAGGCATCAAGTTCAGTAAAATTCGTTGTTTAAGGGGAGATCTTGGATTAGGCATTTTCCAAATGAAGTGAATGGAGCATACGTTTAACTCTATTCGCAAGGATCATAATGCTGACGATCTTTATATTCGACGTTGCACAAGTTGATTCGGTGAATTCCAAAGCAGATCAGGTAGCAAAGGTTCTATTTTGGAATCAGGCTGAGGTGCCCATGATTTAGGTTACTGGGCATTAAGGCTGAAATGAAAACGTGATCAGTAACAAGACCACATTACTGCTCCCTGAGAATATGCCAATATTTCTGTCATCAAAATAAAGGGGGAAACCCATTTGGGCTTAGTGATTTGCATGGGTTCATGCTAAGCTACTTCTATTAACCTCGGCATGCTTTAAACTGGATACTTCTCTAGATATATACTCCATAGACAAAAAGCATTCAGAAGAGTACTTTCTTCTCGACACAGTTGCCTTCTCTACGTGTCTACATTTCCTCACTGTCACAAACATAGATGCCCCCTCAATCCTGTGCATGCTTAAGCATTAAACATGGCGGAGAAGGCCCCTGTATCTCTCTTTCTCAATCCATCATCACCATTCAGATTACACACATTCTGCATCACAGACTTGTCTTCAAGGTATGGTGATCATCTTCCACAGATGAACATGGCGAACAAGGCCGCACCCTCGTCACTTACTTCCTCACCAACGGTTGAACTTGGGATGTCAAATCGTTATATATATCATGTGGATTGAAAAGGTCATTAGAAAAGCCGACATGAGAAAGGACAGAAGATTGGATAGGATTACTAACAACATTATATATGATTACAAAATGTTGGTGTCACCTTCATATATATAACAGTGGCGCATCAAGTGCTTGTCGCTCTCTGGGAGGCCCTCACATGTAGCCCCCGAGCAATCTTCAGGGTCAACGTGTTTATGTAGTTAACTTCCTTGCCTGCGTCGCTCAGCTCGAACGAGAAGAAATGGAGGAGCACTGCTGCAAAGACCTTCATCTGCCTGTATGCGAAGTCCTTTCCCAGGCAGACCCTTGGCCCCGCTTGAAAGGCTGCGAACTTGAAAGGGCTTTCCGGCTGGAACACCCCCTTCTCGTCCAGCCATCTCTCCGGGCGGAATTCCTCTGCGTCCTCGCCCCACAGGTGCTTCATCCTCCCCATGGAGTATGGCACGTAGCAGACCAGGTCCCCTGCTCTCACATCATATCCCCCTGGCAGGGTGTCGTCGGAGAGGCAAGCTTTTGGGTCCTTCGGTACACAATACAATCGTGGCAGGTTACGAAGGTATTCTTAACAAAAAACAAAGGGGAAGAAGCTTGCTTGGGATGAATTACCACAGGAACGGCAGGGTAGAGACGTAACGTCTCCGTGAGGGCGGCGTGGAGGTACTGCATCTTGTCCAGGGCCTCCTCTGTGAGGAGTACCGTAGTGAAATCTGTGGGCGTGGTGGAACCTGCGGTGGTCGCCATGGCCACCTCTTGCGCGACCTTTTCCTGCACGCCCGGATGCTTGCACAGCATGTAGAGGAACCAGGAGAGCGTGCCAGCCGTGGTGTCTCTGCCTGCGACCACCAGGTTCAGTATTATGTCTCGCAGGTACTTGTTGTTCATCTCCGCACCCTGTTCGTTCTGCAACAGGAATCTCGACAAGATGTCCTTCGTCTTCATCTGCCAATCCATGACGAAATAAAGGATTAACAGATGATGGGTCGTCATGAGGGTTGGGCCGGGGATTCTTCAACGCCCGACTTACCGAAGAGTCCTGTTGAGCAGAGATCTGCTCCGTCTTTCTCTGAATCACCTTGTACACGAACCCATCGATCACTTTGAGGTGTTCCTTCAGGGCGGCCTCTGCTCCGATGTTCAGAAGCCTCTTGATCTTCCAGAAGACATCGTAGTAGCGCCTCACGATCACTTCCGCCGAAGCGTCGAACGCCTTCGCGAACCTGCCCCCTTCCCTGTTCGATCCCGACAGGGTGTCCAGCTCCACGCCGAACCCCACTTTGAATATGGAATCCAGTGTGGATCTCATGAACAGGTCCTGCGTGCCATCAGATCAACACGTACCACCCTCTAAGCCACCTTCCTCTCTCGATGTTAGAACAGAAGATGTGTAAATATGCTCTCACTTGGATGTCCACGGCGCGGTTGGAATCCGCGGCCTCTGAGATCACCAGCGCGAGCGCGATGGCCTTGCGCCTGAAGACGACGCTGCTGTAGTCCCTCAAGTTCCTCGTGGTGAACTCGAAGCTCGCCAGCTTCCTCTGGTGCCGCCACTTGTCGCCGTCCACCGCGAAAATCCCATCGCCGAGGAGATCGCTCATCCTCTCATAATTATACGAACCCTGCAAACTTGCAAGAAAAGACCCATCCAACAGCCGAGAAGGAAAAACTCCCCATGATCTATATATACGACACATTGAAACAACTGTTTTCTACTGTTGAGCGTATTGGAATCATCTGATCCACGCTGTTACCTTGCAGTAGTTTGCGAAGTTGGTCCTCAGGATGTGCTCGACGTCGGCTGGATCGACCAGGTAGACGTAGTTCCTGAGGGGGTAGAACACCCGGAAGGCCCCGTACCTGCGGGCGAGGTCGGCATTGTAGTCGTGGACCTTGGCCAGGTGGAAGAGCTGGTGGAAGGCGGTGGACACCACCGGGTGGCATCGGCTGCTCCGCCTCCTGTTGTTGCCGAGCTGCCCCCGGAGACGCACCAGCAGGGCTACCGCTGCGGCTGCGGCTGCAAGGGAGACCAGAATCCAAAGGTAGGGGAAGAAGAGCTCCATGGTGTCCGTGTTGGGTCAAGCTCTCGTTGGAATGCCGTGTGTTTGGGGAAGGTTCAGGGGATGGCGCAGTAGAAGAAAAAAAAAGGGGGTATTTTAAGAATTCTTAAAATAAAGATACATAACATCACATTGAATTCAGGCCAGGACAATGTACGAATCAATTTAAGCCATTTAAATATTTAATTAGGGTTCAGTTAAATTAAACTGGTTGATTCGACTCGAGTTGATTCAAGTCGGCTCGACTCAACCGATCTGAGTCGATCTATTTCAACGAGCCAAGAAAGTGGTTAACAACTTGTATGGAAATAGGGAAAAAATCATTTAATACGAACTTTCTATGCATTTGTTGCTTATTTAGTTTGCTTGATTTTTGGATGGTTGAGATTCAACTCTCCTAAAAACGATTGATTTGATGTCATCTTACTTTGCACGAAATGAGTATTCAATGATTCAATCGCTCGTCCAGATGTGTCCGAAGTCCCGATAACATTTTTAGTATTTCTTTTTTACCCCCAAAAGTCATGTCAATGTTCAGGCACTCTCGTCTATTGATCGGAATGCGTTATGATATCGTATCTCACCATATCAATACGTATTAAAAATTAAATATTATTTTATAAATATTTAAGATAAAAATAGTATGACAGAAAATTATATGAAACTAAGTGATTCGAGTTTTTGTGATTTGAATCACGGTTTTGATTGCCCTTATTGTAACGATTGTTGTAGGGACGTAGCTTCAATATACGAAGAAAAATGGAAAAAAAATTGAGAGTTATAACTATAAAACAGACAAATCAAATCAAACGAAGATAATAGATTTATGCGTGATTCAAAAGTACAAGGCTAACTTTTATCCACAGGGAGAGCAGAGATATTTTACTATAATATAAAAAATAAATTGAAAAGATATTCTTACGTTGATATCGAGTGATCTTCTCTAAATAGAACAAGTCATTCCCCACGTGTACACTCAATATTCCTTTAACACGATTCTCTTTAAATAATTTGTAAAACTCCGAATGAGATCACCCACGAAAGAATATAGAGGAGGAACAAGAAAAACCCACTAAATCATCGGAGCATCGCCAAGAATACGTTCCTGCGAACACCAATTAAAGAGGGCGAGCGAGCGATGTTACTAACGTGAGAGGTGAAAGGAGACATGATGGGCGTGAGGTATTTCCCACTCACGTGAAGCGACGAGAGACCCACTCTAATTAAGTGAGTTTCTTTTGGACCTTGTCAAACTCTAAACTACAGTGACACGCTGTCACATCTTGTGATCTTGACCATATGGCTGAAGATTTGGTGGTAGGATCGTCGTAAATTGATTTTCAGACTGTCAGAAGTTTCAGTAGTCCGGATTTAACCTGACCTTTGATCTTCATATTAGGTAACAAATTATAATTAATTAAGAAATTAAAGGTGATGGCATATTCTTAATTACCTCCTCAAAATATTGTTTAAGATACTCCTCTCGTCGTCGTCATCACCCACCCTCGAGAGCTCCCAGAGTACATACATCATGGGGGAAAGTTAAAATGCTGCGCACCAAACAACATTTCCCAGACTATTCAATATTAGAACTTCTTTGATGAAAGGGTGTTAATTGAAACATATTATAAGATCAGCGGAATGTTTTCATACAAAGGATTGGGCTGAACAACAGACGGCCCATTAACATGGCACAGTTTGAGAGCCCTTCTGGCAATTTCATGGGCATGTCTACGTCATTCACATCTCACAAACCTGAGAGTAGTTCGAGTCCTCTGCATCAGTTGTTGAATTTAGTGTTTTAAAATATCAAAATTTTATTTCCTGTGGAGTTTTGTCCCACATTAAAAGATGGAAAAAGTTTTCATCTTCTTATAGTTGGGACTCTTTGTTACTTTGTGAACTCCTTTTGGGAGACTATAGTAGTTGGGCCATTTGAGCGTGTGGACTCTTTGGGCCTTATTCTTGCAGGGACCGTTGCTTCAATATACGAAGAAAAATGGAAAAAAAATTGAGAGTTATAAATTTTGAACTCAAAACCTCACATTTTTGAGCAGTTCATCGAACCAAATTAATATTTATGAGAATTAAATAATATGAATAGCGTGTCAACTACGTATCACGCACCGATCGTATCGATCATCGACTGGTACGATCCGATATGTGCGATACGGACCGTATCATAACGATTTCTCAAATTTTACTCTTCCATAATTTATCTTAAAATTACTGTATATCCCTAAAATTTATGCCGTTAATCTTTAAATAAAAGAACACACCTAGTATCCCTAAACCTTACATCATATTTTTAAAATAATATTTTATACCCATACAAATCTAACTTTTAGGGGTCCGACAACTTTGATTACTAAATTTCAAAAGTATACGTACATATAGATTAGAGAATAAAAATAAGAATATAATAATTATTTATTAAGATTTTAGAGGTATAAACCCTTTACTCCCCTCCCCCTCTCTTCCAACTAAACGACACGGCCCCGTGAACGTACGACAAGAACATGTGTGGTAAACCAGCACTGCACGTTCAGACAACTACACGGGCTCCAGTGGATGCAGGTCACGACATTTGCACTCAATCTTCATCTGCATGTTCACACACTTGTCGGTCATGCATGAGATTCGAAGTATATCCGTCAATATATTCAAATATTATTCAGATCCGTTTTAAATTTAAATCTGTATTGTTAGATAATATTTAAATTCAAATTCATTTTTTAAATACAAATAATATCTGAATTTGAATCGAAATAGAAGCAGATATTATAATATTCGTTTTGTAAAATATATGTTCGTAACATTATATATCATATAATATTAGACTTATTAACGGAGCGGATACAAAATAAATATATGACCATTTGTCACCACTATTATTTTATTTGTCCCCACCGTCACTCATTTTATATCACTAACACTTATTTATCATCCTTAATACGTATTCCTCACTGTCACGGAGCATTTTGAAATCGGAATGAATAATTTTAATTATTTAAAATTTTTATTCTAATCGAATACGGATAAATAATACAATAATTTATCAGATAACAGATCAAAATCAGATTATTTGAATCTTAAAACGGAACGAATACGAATAGTCGTGTATTCACTTTATATCTACTCCGTTGACATATCTAATTGGAAGGGGTGATCAAAATAAACTATTCTCTTGATCATTAAAATATGTCGTAACGCGCCACTTCTGTTAAACAGTGTCGTGGAAAGAAGTTATTATTTCTACTACGAAATTTTCAGTTCTACACATGGGTGTTAGTTTTTTGTTTCTTTGTTTTGATCCACCCAACTTCTCATTCCCATCTTACGGAGAACAGAAAAATCAAGAAATGTCAAAATAGGATGTGAGAACATCACTTTTAGTTGGAAATGGATGCGAACAATTCTATTTTAGGAAAATGAGGAGTCCAAAAATAGTCACAAGTTTATCCATGAACGTACGGAAGAGTGTCCACCTTTTTAGTTTCCATTAGAATTAGTGATCATTAAGAATTCTTAATCTCGACGACTCCGTCTATATATGTGTGTGGAAAGGGGCATCCTAACTGGCTGAAAAAAAAAAAAGAAAACTCGGGTGAATTAATACTTGAGTAACGTATCCCTGCTTTTCTATTTGTTTGCTTTGAAAAATTATTTGAATTATATTATCTTAAATGATTTCAGATAATCGATTCTAATTTTTTTTGTTAAAATGAGTTATTCTCAGAAAAGTCGGAGTGATTAATATCATGAAGTCGTGCCCACCTTGTCCAACTGTTTTCTTGTTAATCGGTTGAGATAGATCACCTTATTACACCTTTAACCATTTAGCAAAAGGTGCAGGACAAAACTTAGCAGCCAACCAAACAAGTTCAGCAGCAGAGACTTTCTCTTTTTATTGCTAAACACGTGCCACAGAATGATTAAGGAATCAGAATTATAAATACATCAACCAACAGCCACACATGGAGAAAGCCCGGGGCAGCATTGTTTAGAGTTGCTAGTTATAAGCACGAACCAATTAAACACCCCAAAATATAACAAAATGGACCCGCCAGCGACATTTCCGGCTACTGGATGATCACCTTTGCTCGGAACATGTCAATCATGTTAGTAATATCATTAAAGTTCTGGTTTACGTCCCGTCAGAGTAAATATCCACTCACGGGCAAGAGAACGGAACCCCCTTTGCTCAGAACATGCGAGACACACTAATAAATGTTAGAAATTGTGTCGGTGTTGATTCAAATTTCATTCCCTCATTTATGTCTTGTCCCGTTGTAGAAGTTAGAAAGATTTCTTTAATTTTATGTATCGGAGAGTTTAACCTTGGGTCGAGATACAAGGGATATAGAATTTATTTATTTATTTGTTTATTTGTTTATTTATTTGAGCCGAGTTTGAATTGAGCCTACCGTTGGGTCGTGACTATTGGCCGAGGGTTGCTTTCCTGCCAACTACCCGAGACTGGGCTCACATGCGAATTTTCTCTACTCTAGATTTCTCTTTTGCTCTCGACATAACTTCATCAACAAGTGATCAGATTGGGGCGTCTCTGGCCTACACCTAGAGAAGCTGGCGAAATCGCGGGTTGAGTCATACCTCGGGGACGGAACGTCGATGAACCCTCTACTACGAGGAGGGGGCGTCTTCTGTTTTAAAGACAGTGTCATCTGAGACACGTTTCTCTCCCAATCAGACGATTCTGAATTTATTTCTCTTTTGCTGTTATAGTAGATTAATTTGATAATTGGTTAGTTCATATCACAACGAGACTAGCATATTGCCCTTTAATTTTCAACGATAATTGAAAGGTTCTGACTTAAATCCATTATTAGGGACCAATAGAAAGAAGATAGCCAGGAGATCTACCGCAAGAACAACGACGTTAGTACTTGGGAGCCGGCTGTTGGGTGGGAAGCAAACCAAACAGTTTCTTCATCGTAACTGTGATGCCCTACAAATTTAAAGTATTTTTTTGTTTAAAAAAATTGATCATGTCTAAATATATATTAATGATTAGTCTTATTATATAAATTTTAGTCATGGTAAAAAAAAGACATTAAGAAAGAAAACAAAGAGATCTTAAGATTAATGGAAAGAAAAAAAACAAGGCAAAGTGAAAAACATATTGAAGAGGTTAAACAAAGCAAAAAAGAAGAAGAAGGGGGTTAATTGTAAAAGAAAATATATATATATGTAAAATAAAAAAAGAAGGTCAAAAAGTAAAAAAATTTATAAAATTTTAAAAAAAAAGGAAGGTCGGTCGCCCACGCACGCATGCGCGCACTCGCACGCGGGCGAGGGACCGCGGGAGGTGGACGGGCGCCCACACCTCCGCCTCTGCCGGTCGTCCGCTTTGCGGCACAGATTTATTAAAAAAAAATTTTAATTATTTTTTTAACCTCTTTTAATCTAAACCCTCAATTAGTCAAATTCTCACATGTCTTATATATTAAAAAAAGAAAAAAATAGGAGATAGTCAAAAGAAGGAGGCTGAGTGGGTTGGTGAGGCTTTGAAGGTTAAATTATCAATTTAATAGTATTAAAATAATTATTGAATCTCCACAATTGATTAAATCAATGGTTAAGATTGATTAACACAAAACCCCTATAAATAGCTGAGTAGAGGGCCTCATTTGCTCCTCTTGGAGGCTGGCTACGTGAAGTGCAACAGGAGAGGATAGAAGACTTTTTAAGGAGGTGTTTAAGCTTTTTAAGGTAAGAGATTTAGCATTTAATCCTATGGATTAGCATGAATTAGCATATTTAAAATGGTTTAAGATATGTAATTAGCATCTCTATAGATAGTTAAGTCCAGAGATCGTTGTTTCATTATGTGTGATTATATCTTAGTCGGATTAGTATTAAATCATTAATATTAAGACATATGATTAAAAGTAAATCAAGTGTTTAATACACTATAATTAGCATAGGTGCATAGTAAATTTAGAACCCTTCATAAAATCATGGGATCTGATGTTCCAAGACCTCTGTAAAAATTTTCATGTCTGATTCAAATTATCTGCATATTTATGAATATTTTAATATTATTCTAAAAGAGTTTAATTATACAACAGGGTTAATGGGGTGATATAAAATCACCACGAATTTTAGAAATACATGTTACTGTAAGATCCATGTATAGGAAAATTTTCATTATTTTTGGATCACAATATTTTCGTTAATGAATTTTTAATATATGAAAGAAAAATAGATAATTGTATAGAAATTAGATATCCCAATCCTAAAAATCTTACAATTTTACAGTATGGTTATTCCATTAAGTGTACCATGTTCTGTAAATATAAGTAATTTTAGATATCTGTCAATGGAATTATAGAATTTTTAATATTTTATTTGGAGAATACAATTATGGGATAAATAGACATACTACATAGAAAATAAAGAAACTTCATCAGAAGACTTACATGTGTGTTATAACTTATTGGTTAAATTTACATCTTATTTTCATCACTGAGTCCTGACTTATATAATTTTCAAGGTTTGAACACATAATTTAAAAAATTAAATAAATATTAATATTCTGTGAAAATTTTTAAAAAAAATTACAGAAATAATATTTGATGTTTATAACTTAATTGTTAATATATTTTAGTCATTTTAAGCATTCTGAATAATTTTCTCTATTTAGAAGCTATTGATGTAAATCTTAGAAACAGATATAAAATTTTAAAAATTCTAAATATTGAATGAAAAATAGTGAATGTTTCCCTATATGATACTTCTGCCTGGAACAACGTTCTGGAAATTTTTAGTAATTTGTTGATTATTGTGAATATATTTAGTTAATTTTCTATATATAGGATAATTTAAATGATTCTGTAAAAATTCGAATTCATATATGAAAATTTATGAAAAATTTTCTGTGTAATGTTACACGTAAATAGGATATGCAGTAAAAATTTAATGATCTTCAGAATATAGTAGATAAATTTAGTCAATTTATGATACATGTTGAAGTACAAATAATTCTGAGAAAATTATAAATACTATTTGAAAAATATTGATAATTTTCTGTTTCGATTCTACATGTTAATGTGTCAGTCCTCTAAAATCGCAACCAATTCTGAGCTCTGTGAATAGAATTAGAAATTTTTGATTTATAAATTGAGTATAAGTAATTCTGAAATAATTATAATTACTGTATGAAAAATGATAGAAATTTTTTGTTTTGATTATTCCTGTAAGTGTATTGGTTCCCTGAAATTTCAATACATTCTGAGTTTTGATAACAGAATTAGAAATTTTGATGTATAAATGAAATATAAATAATCATGTAAAAATTATAAATATTGTCTAAAAAATTATGAAAATTTTCTGTTTTGATCCTTTCTGTAAATGTATTGCTTCCATGAAATTTTAATATATTCTGATCTTTGTAAATAGAATTAGAAAATTTTGATATATATATGCCCTTATATTTAGATAAGTTGATAACTTTAGAAATAAAAAAAGATTTTTAGTAATGGAATATTTCATACTTAATGTTCACATCATGATTTTTGAGTGGCATGTGTCCATTGGATATGAGTTATATATATATAATTACAGTACTGTTATTTCTGCCAAATGGACACTGCCACCATAGGGGGAGACTGGAACCAAGCCATAGAAATACCCCTATGGGGAGGTTCACACTGTACTGACCCCGAGGGTAACGAGGATTGAAATCCTGGAGGTGGACAAGTATCACTGGTTAAGGTAAAGATGACTTCTCCCGGTTTTGTGCAGTAACCAAGACTCATCACTATTTTTACCTAGGTGATCGAGTACCGACTGACTGTACTTCTAGTGGTAGTTTGGGCATTGTGTCTTGGCTATTTACCACTGTTACTACTCACTGCACTGAAATTTAAACTACTGTTACTGCTCACTAAATTGATATTGGAAATGTTACTGTTCACTGGGTCATTATTGAAATGACTATTACTGCTCACTAAATTGATATTGGAACTGCTATTGTTCACTGAATCGATATTGAAACGACTGTTACTGCATTGAATTGATATTAAAACTACTGTTACAGTTAATTGAATCGATACTGAAACTACTATTACTGCCCATTGAACAGATATTGAAATCAGTGTTATTGCCTACTGAACTGTTATTGCATTTCACTGTTATTACACAGTAAATGTTTCATGTTAATGAATCTCCAGTATATCAAATGGTGATTTAGAAAATGGCAGATTAAATCTGTTTGGATCCTTTCACTATGCGTGAGATTTTATTCCGCCTAGTACTGGAATTATTCTATTGATAAATGAATCGAATTATACTGTATGTTAATGTTTGTAAATGTTGAATTCTCATTGATAGAATAAAGTTTTAATGTACATTCTTTACTTGTAAAATGTTCATAGCATTACTTATGATCGTAAATTTGAAATTGGGTTATAATGTGTTAATCTCATGTTATCTATTTGAAATTATGCCTAAGAATGATTTATAAAATAAAATACCGTAAATCACTTTGGATATGTTTACCCATATTATGACCGGAGACTATGCTTAGTCTCTTACTGGGTCTATTCGTAGACTCACCCCGTTGAACATTTTCAGGAGAAGCGGTAGAAGAAAACAAGGAGTGATCTCGTGGTGTTCTTACCATGGTTTGGATTTACTACGAGTCATTGTCATAGGTAATTATGTTAGAAAAAAAATATGTGTGAAATTTGGTTATGTAATAAATGACTTGTTAAATCGTTACCTTTATTTCGATCTATGTAGATGAATTCTTTTGACTATAACCTAAATGATTGAGAAATTTTATTTCCGCTGCAATGATATCTCAATATTTATGTGAAATTCTCTACCGTAATGTTACCGTTTCGGTTGTCCCACTGTGACGTTTCGATCGGAATCCGACATGAGTCTTTATGACTGGACCGGGTTTACGATTTGGGGCGTTACAATAACCCTCTGCCTGGAACACTTGTCATCGGCGGTGGTGCGGGCGAGCGGGCAGAAGTCGACGGCGACGTGGCTTGCACGGTGCCGAGCCGTGGGTGGCGGCATCACACCGGAGGGCAGCAAGATCCCGCAACGGTGTCCGTCTGCTGGGCTTGGCAAGGAGCCGATAGTCGCGGCGATGGCCTGCGGGCCGCGGCGGGGGAGGGCGAAGGTGCGCCGGAACAGGCAGCCGGTGCGTGGGTGGAGGTGGATGGCCCGCCCGAGCAACAGCGGGCGCGGACGCCGTGCTGCAGTGGTGGCAGCCTCACCGTTGCAGGCAGGTGGTGCAACGGAAGGGCTGGAAAAATAATAAAGATTAGGTTTGAATGATTGGGTGTGGGCCAGGGAAGGGGCTTGCGATGGGAGCTCACAATAGAATAAAGGGTTTTTTGCAAATAACCCCATAAAGTATGACGTATATGTAAAAAATCCTTTGCACTATACGTATATGTGAAGAACCCCCCATCAAACATTGGTATTTCATCAAAACCCCTTATGTTTTGTTTACCGTCTGTCCATATGCGAAGCCGCATTTTACACATCAATATACCCTAAATCTCACTTAGAAAATGACTTAGCTACCCTTGTTAAATCTACAAATCTCTTCCCTCAATTGAAAATCCCGCTGCCTTCGGGTTGCATCTTTATTCTTAGGTCACTTTGTTCGTTGTGTTTGCAATCAGGACTGTGAGAACCATTAGAAAAAGTGTTTCGTCTTCAGGTTCTATCCTTCCTCTCGCAAGGCTTTTCATGGCAACATCTTCGAACGAGTGTGCTCCCTCTTTATTAACAATGTAGAAGCAAATTAGAGTTTGATCTCTCTGTTCTTATGTTGAGAGAAAGGAGGCTTCACCCATTTACTCATGATTTTGTCCTTGACAGGCTTGGAGTTGCTATTTCTACAGGCGGTAGATCATCTAAGCATCGATCTCTGGCTAATGAATTAGTCAAAAAATGGCTGTTACACTGTTTTAAAGCTATGGTAGCAGGCATCAAGTTCAGTAAAATTCGTTGTTTAAGGGGAGATCTTGGATTAGGCATTTTCCAAATGAAGTGAATGGAGCATACGTTTAACTCTATTCGCAAGGATCATAATGCTGACGATCTTTATATTCGACGTTGCACAAGTTGATTCGGTGAATTCCAAAGCAGATCAGGTAGCAAAGGTTCTATTTTGGAATCAGGCTGAGGTGCCCATGATTTAGGTTACTGGGCATTAAGGTTGAAATGAAAACGTGATCAGTAACAAGACCACATTACTGCTCCCTGAGAATATGCCAATATTTCTGTCATCAAAATAAAGGGGGAAACCCATTTGGGCTTAGTGATTTGCATGGGTTCATGCTAAGCTACTTCTATTAACCTCGGCATGCTTTAAACTGGATACCTCTCTAGATATATACTCCATAGACAAAAAGCATTCAGAAGAGTACTTTCTTCTCGACACAGTTGCCTTCTCTACGTGTCTACATTTCCTCACTGTCACAAACATAGATGCCCCCTCAATCCTGTGCATGCTTAAGCATTAAACATGGCGGAGAAGGCCCCTGTATCTCTCTTTCTCAATCCATCATCACCATTCAGATTACACACATTCTGCATCACAGACTTGTCTTCAAGGTATGGTGATCATCTTCCACAGATGAACATGGCGAACAAGGCCGCACCCTCGTCACTTACTTCCTCACCAACGGTTGAACTTGGGATGTCAAATCGTTATATATATCATGTGGATTGAAAAGGTCATTAGAAAAGCCGACATGAGAAAGGACAGAAGATTGGATAGGATTACTAACAACATTATATATGATTACAAAATGTTGGTGTCACCTTCATATATATAACAGTGGCGCATCAAGTGCTTGTCGCTCTCTGGGAGGCCCTCACATGTAGCCCCCGAGCAATCTTCAGGGTCAACGTGTTTATGTAGTTAACTTCCTTGCCTGCGTCGCTCAGCTCGAACGAGAAGAAATGGAGGAGCACTGCTGCAAAGACCTTCATCTGCCTGTATGCGAAGTCCTTTCCCAGGCAGACCCTTGGCCCCGCTTGAAAGGCTGCGAACTTGAAAGGGCTTTCCGGCTGGAACACCCCCTTCTCGTCCAGCCATCTCTCCGGGCGGAATTCCTCTGCGTCCTCGCCCCACAGGTGCTTCATCCTCCCCATGGAGTACGGCACGTAGCAGACCAGGTCCCCTGCTCTCACATCATATCCCCCTGGCAGGGTGTCGTCGGAGAGGCAAGCTTTTGGGTCCTTCGGTACACAATACAATCGTGGCAGGTTACGAAGGTATTCTTAACAAAAAACAAAGGGGAAGAAGCTTGCTTGGGATGAATTACCACAGGAACGGCAGGGTAGAGACGTAACGTCTCCGTGAGGGCGGCGTGGAGGTACTGCATCTTGTCCAGGGCCTCCTCTGTGAGGAGTACCGTAGTGAAATCTGTGGGCGTGGTGGAACCTGCGGTGGTCGCCATGGCCACCTCTTTCGCGACCTTTCCCTGCACGCCCGGATGCTTGCACAGCATGTAGAGGAACCAGGAGAGCGTGCCAGCCGTGGTGTCTCTGCCTGCGACCACCAGGTTCAGTATTATGTCTCGCAGGTACTTGTTGTTCATCTCCGCACCCTGTTCGTTCTGCAACAGGAATCTCGACAAGATGTCCTTCGTCTTCATCTGCCAATCCATGACGAAATAAAGGATTAACAGATGATGGGTCGTCATGAGGGTTGGGCCGGGATTCTTCCACGCCCGACTTACCGAAGAGTCCTGTTGAGCAGAGATCTGCTCCGTCTTTCTCTGAATCACCTTGTACACGAACCCATCGATCACTTTGAGGTGTTCCTTCAGGGCGGCCTCTGCTCCGATGTTCAGAAGCCTCTTGATCTTCCAGAAGACATCGTAGTAGCGCCTCACGATCACTTCCGCCGAAGCGTCGAACGCCTTCGCGAACCTGCCCCCTTCCCTGTTCGATCCCGACAGGGTGTCCAGCTCCACGCCGAACCCCACTTTGAATATGGAATCCAGTGTGGATCTCATGAACAGGTCCTGCGTGCCATCAGATCAACACGTACCACCCTCTAAGCCACCTTCCTCTCTCGATGTTAGAACAGAAGATGTGTAAATATGATCTCACTTGGATGTCCACGGCGCGGTTGGAATCCGCGGCCTCTGAGATCACCTGCGCGAGCGCGATGGCCTTGCGCCTGAAGACGACGCTGCTGTAGTCCCTCAAGTTCCTCGTGGTGAACTCGAAGCTCGCCAGCTTCCTCTGGTGCCGCCACTTGTCGCCGTCCACCGCAAAAATCCCATCGCCGAGGAGATCGCTCATCCTCTCATAATTATACGAACCCTGCAAACTTGCAAGAAAAGACCCATCCAACAGCCGAGAAGGAAAAACTCCCCATGATCTATATATATGACACAGTGAAACAACTGTTTTCCACTGTTGGGCGTATTGGAATCATCTGATCCACGCTGTTACCTTGCAGTAGTTTGCGAAGTTGGTCCTCAGGATGTGCTCGACGTCGGCTGGATCGACCAGGTAGACGTAGTTCCTGAGGGGGTAGAACACCCGGAAGGCCCCGTACCTACGGGCGAGGTCGGCATGGTAGTCGTGGACCTTGGCCAGGTGGAAGAGCTGGTGGAAGGCGGTGGACACCACCGGGTGGCATCGGCTGCTCCTCCTCCTGTTGTTGCCAAGCTGCCCCCGGAGACGCAGCAGCAGGGCTACCGCTGCGGCTGCGGCTGCAAGGGAGACCAGAATCCAAAGGTAGGGGAAGAAGAGCTCCATGGTGTCCGTGTTGGGTCAAGCTCTCGTTGGAATGCCGTGTGTTTGGAGAAGGTTCAGGGGTTGCCGCAGTAGGGAAAAAAATGGAGTATTTTAAGAATTCTTAAAATAAAGATACATCATATCACGTTGTCGGTCAACATTAAAAAACCCAAGTTAGTCGACAATGGTTGGGAGCTTATATCAGCAAAGGTAGAAATCAGACAACGAGTATTACATCACATTGAATTCAGGCCATGACAATGTACGAATCAAATTAAGTCATTTAAATATTTAATTAGGGTTCAGTTAAATTCAACTGGTTGATTCGACTCGAGTTGGTTCTAGTCGGCTCGACTCAACCGATCTGAGTCGATCTATTTCAACGAGCCGAGAAAGTGGTTAACAACTTGTATGGAAATAGGGAAAAAATCATTTAATACGAACTTTCTATGCATTTGTTGCTTATTTAGTTTGCTTGATTTTTGGATGGTTGAGATTCAATTCTCCTAAAAACGATTGATTTGATGTCATCTTTCTTCGCACGAAATGAGTATTCAATGATTCAATCGCCCGTCAAGATGTGTCCGAAGTCTCGATAATATTTTTAGTATTTCTTTTTTACCCCCAAAAGTCATGTCAATGTTCAAGCACTCTCGTCTATTGATCGGTATGTGTTATGATATCGTATCTCGTCATACTAAAAAATAAATATTATTTTATAAATATTTAAGATAAAAATAATATGATAAGAAATTATATGAAATTAAGTGATTTGAGTATTTGTGATTTGAAGGTGAGAATCACGGTTTTAATTGCCCTTGTTGTAAGGATTGTTGCTTCAATTTATGAATAAGAATGAGAAAAAAACTTTGAATTGCCCTTCTTGCAGGGACCGTTGCTTCAATTTATGAAGAAAAATGAATTTTTTTTTTGAGAGTTGCAGGTTTTGAACTCAGGACCTCACATTTTTTAGCAGCTCATCGAACCAAATCAATATTTATGAGAATTAAATAATATGAATAACGAGTCAGTTACATACTTCGCACCGATCATATCGATCATCGATTGATACAATCTGATACGTGCGATACATATCGTATCATACCAATTTATCAAATCTTGCTCTTCCATACTTTATCTTAAAATTAATGTATACCGTTAAAATTTATGTCGTTAACCTTTAAATAAAAGAACACACCTAGTATACCCGAACCATACATCATATCTTTAAAATAATATGTATACCCGTACAAATCTAACTTTTAGGGGTCCAACAACTTTGATTACTAAATTTCAAAAGTATACGTACAGATAGATTAGAGAAAAAAATAAGAATATAATAATTATTGATGAAGATTTTAGAGGTATAAACCCTTTACTCCCCTCCCCCTCTCTTCCAACTAAACGACGCGGCCCCCGTGAACGTACGGCAAGAACATCTGTGGTCTACCAGCACTGCACGTTCAGCGGCTCCAGTGGATGCAGGTCACGACATTTATTACACTCAATCTTCTCCTGCATGTTCACACACTTGTCGGTCATGCATGCGATTCGAAGGGGTGATCAAAATAAACTATTATCTTGATCATTAAAATATGTTGTAACGCGCCACTTCTGTTAAACAAAGTATTGTGGAAAGAATTTATTATTTCTACTACAAAATTTTCAGTTCTACAAATGGGTGTTAATTTTTTTGTTTTTTGTTTATCCACCCAACTTCTCATTCCCATCCGATGGAGAACAGAAAAATAAAGAAATGTCAAAATAGGATGTGAAAACATCACTTTTCGTTGGAAATGGAAACGATCAATTCTATTTTAGGAAAATGAGCAGTCCAAAAACAGTCACGAATTTATCCATGAACGTACGGAAGAGTGGCCACCTTTTTAGTTTCCATTAGAATCAGTGATCATTAAGAATTCTTAATCTCGACTCCTCCGCCTATATATGTGTGTGGAAAGGGGCATCCTAACTGGCTGAAAAAAAAAAGAAAACTCGGGTGAATTAATACTTGAGTAACGTATCCCTGCTTTTCTATTTGTTTGCTTTGAAAAATTATTTGAATTATATTATCTTAAATGATTTCAGATAATCGATTCTAATTTTTTTTGTTAAAATGAGTTATTTTAAGAAAAGTCGGAGTGATTAATATCATGAAGTCGTGCCCACCTTGTCCAACTATTTTCTTGTTAATCCGTTGAGATAGATCACCTTATTACACCTTTAACCATTTAGCAAAAGGGGCCTGGTGCAGGACAAAACTTAGCAGCCAACCAAACAAATTAAGCAGCAGAGACTTTCTCTTTTTATTGCTAAACATGTGTCACAGAATGATTAAGAAATCAGAATTATAAATACATAAACCAACAGTCAAGAGAGTCTGGGGCAGCATTGTTTAGAGTTGCTAGTTATAAGCAGGAACCAATTAAACACCCAAAAATATAACAAAAGGGACCCGCCGAACACGCCAATCCTGTTAGCAACGTCATTAAAGTTCTGATTTACGTCCTGTCACGGTAATTTTCATCCAACTATTATTTAACCGGGGATTCTGGCATGAGCTCCATGTGTCTCCTCGCGTAAAAAGGAATTATGTTGAACCTGATCCTTCTTAGAAAAATTCAGATTGTCAGTATGAAAATTTCTGATGATATATTCGATTGAGGTAGAGCGAAGCCTCCAATACGCTGTTCTCTAGATTGAAATGCAGTTTGTACACTTACTATTTTGTTTACTTGAAAATCTGGTTATCCATATGGCTAAACTTCATTCTCATGTTACTCACTTGCACATGGTAATTTGATTTGATATGTATTCTGAAAATTTGGTATCCCACAGTTCTGCAATTCGTTCATGCATATTGTGCTCATTGGTTCTCTTCATACTCCGGTTGTCCATAGGTTCTTGCCATTCTGGATTCCCCATCATGATCCCCATTTCTGATATAGCATAATATTTTGTCATCATCAAAATGGGGGAGATTGTTGTGTATGTGATTTTGATGATTACAAAATGCCTTTGTTGCTTAGCCTTGTGCGTGAATGCTCTTCACTTGAATTGGTTGTGGAAATGATCATAAACTATTTCTATTGGGATATCATCATGTGGATGCATTGTAATTCTACAAGGCTTATCATCATGTCAATGCATCTATGACTCTTTGAGGTTCATACGTGCTTTGAGGTTAGCACATTACATATACAATCCATCTACACTTGGTGCGGTTGCTCTATCTTCAATGTGAAAGGCCTTTGTGAAAATCACACTCGAGCATCATGTCATATTAAGCATCATGTCTTATTGAGCCTCATAGTATGAATGTGGACTTTGGTAATGCTAAATGAATGATTGAGATGCAAATATCATTGCTTGCCCCCAAGGTAATGATGTGTGGTTTGAAAGCTTGGATGATGATCAAATTGAATGTGACTCAATATTGTTCTATGTGGCTTGGCTCCTTACTCTTTGAATTCCACATGCATACCATCAGTCAATGGAGAATGAGATTTTGAATTTCATGACTATGTGTATGAATGATTCAACCAATCAACAAGAAATGTGAATTCAGGTAAAACAATGAGGTAAGTGTTGTTATGTGGATTTAAATGGATATCTCGTTCATCATTCACTCTTGGAATAGGTTCAACGAAGCAATTTATTGTGAACATGGTCATAGTGTTAATGCTTGATGTAAAGATCTTAATTGTCAACTAACACCTTACTTTATCATGTTTTTCAGGATGAAAAATCATGGTTGATCTTCATGGGATTATGGTAACATTTAATCAATTGTTTCCCTTTGGTTTGATGGAGGTTTTAGTTATTTTTCAAACTCAAACTGTCTTACAGTCTTCACCATTTTCAATCCAACCATTGGATTTCCCCTCTAAAATTTTATGTTGTAGCCTTGGGAGTCCTCTTTCCAACGCTTCCAGTCTCGCTTCGATCGGAGTTCGGAGCTAGGAGAATTAATTCCTGCCGCCGAAGCGCGCAGAGCTGTTTTTGTGTACCCTGCCTGAAAGGGTCGACCCTTGGGGTCGACCCCCACTGAAAGGGTCGACCCATGGGGTCGACCCCTTTAAACCTGGCTCTTTTTTTGGCCCCGACAGCAACCTAGTTGCCAAGGGTCGACCCCAGGGGTCGACCCCCACTGAAAGGGTCGACCCCTGTAACAGAGGGCCTCTTTTTGTGTATTCCAGCAACCTGGTTGCCGAGGGTCGACCCCAAGGGTCGACCCCTTCCGGACGGGACTTACGAAAGTGTTTAAAACTCATCCTAAACCCCTTGAAACTTTACCAAAACACCCCCCAATGGTTCCTAATCATACTAGGGTGTTTCTAACATGTGTGAGGAGGGTTTTATGTGTCTTTTGGGCTCTCTAAGTTATATATATATATGAGCTACGAGATTCACAAGGTATTAACCCTAATCAAAGTGTGTTCTTCCTTGTAGGAGAAGAAAGGGCTGAAACGGTGGAGAAGCTCCAGAGGTCTTCAACAGCAGATCTGATCTACTTCCCTTGTGATTTGGAGCTCGTGATAGAAGAAGAAAAGAAGCGGTTCGAGGAGAAGAACAAGAGGACGCCAAAATCGTGTTCATCCGACTACGAACTGAGAAGAGCCAGATTGTTCTAAAGAGGGGGAGCTTTACATTTCAGTTTTGTTGTGTGGTTTAGTGTTTAGAAATTGTTCTGGGTTGATTGTATGCATATCTGATTTCCACATAAATTCCTAAACGATTTTCTTGTGTGGGTGTTCGGAGAAAGGGGTCTCCGAGTGTGTGTGTGGTCTGTTGTGTGTCGATTGGTGCGGAGTATATCTGCGTGTGTTGTTGGGAGTTTTCTCCCGTGTGGTTGTGTAGGCATTGTCCTACGTGTGTGTGGACAGAGTTGTGTCTCCGTGTGAAGTATACAGTTCGGGGTGTGTTCCCCAACGTGTGTGTGTGTGTGTGCTGCTGTGGCAGTAGTTTGAGGCGAGGCCTCGTGTGTGGTTTGCTGCGAAAGCAGCGTGTGTGTGTTGGGGTTCTTCCCCGTGTTGCTACACTTTGTAGCGTGTAGTGAAGCCTCACCGGTTTGGTGAGGGGTGGACGTAGGGAGCCCGTCGTGGTCCCGAACCACCTTAAAAATCCCCGTGTTTTGTGGTTTGATTTGTGTGATTGTGTGTTCTCTACTATCTAGTTATGTAATCGTGTGAGCTCGGTGAGATTGAGTGAATTAAGTTTAAAGTTGTTTAGATTAATTTCCTCAATCCTATCAATCTTGTAAATTCCGCTGTGTGGTAGTTTGTGTTTTTAATTGGACATAGTTTTTAGCACAAGGATCTATTCACCCCCCCTCTAGATCCGTGTTCCTGCACTACGGGACCCAACAATTGGTATCAGAGCGAGGCTCTGTTGTCCCTAGATCTTGCGATCTACAGAGTGATCCCAGTGCATTCCACAATCATGAATTTTTCTACTGAACATATATCAATGAACTGTTTGCCAATCTTCACTGGTTTGAATTTTGATTCATGGCTAGGCAAACTATATGTGGTGATCAATTCTATTAGTCCTAGTCTTTGGAAATTGATTTGTCATGGTCCACACATATTACCTCTAGATGAGACCAAGTGGTCTAATCAGGATAAAATGATGCATCATGATAATGTTACTGCTTTGAGTTTATTGAAAGCTTCTGTAAGTAGTAACAAGTATCCATTTGCATCTTCTTGTAGGACGGCAAAGGAGCTTATGGACCGGTTGATTAAAGCTCAAGAAAAGGAAAGACAAAAATGTCTCATGGCCGATGATGCTGATCAACAAAGTGACAAAAATGCAGAAGAGGTAAATTCTGATTCTGAAGAATTTACTCTTGACGATCTTGTTGAAGCTTATGATGAGTTGGCAAAATAATATAAGAAAGTCAAGTCAGAAAATAGAAAATTGAAAAAGAAATCTGAAAACTTGGTCCATGAAAATGGTTCTTGTGATAAATGTTCTGAGCTTGTTAACTTCAATGATCTTTTAGAGCATGATGTTGAATGTCACAAAGAAACCATTGCTTGTTTGAGAAATGAAAATGTTGCCCTCAAAAACACAATTGATCAATTGGAGAAAACTGAAAAAGATCTAAGAAACAAAATGGAGTCAAACTCTATTGATCATGATATTTGCAATGAATTGATTATGAATGATAAACTTACAAATGAAAATGAAGAACTCAAAAAGGAGAATAGTGCAATGCTAATTCAGATCTCCCTGCTTGAAAGTAGATTGAAAAATCTTGAAAAACTTGAAAAAGGGAAATATGTGATTGTTGATGAATCTGACAAGATGCTTGTGTTAGAACAAAAGATGGAAAGCTACCAAACCATCAATGCTCAATTGAATGAAAAAGTCATTTCTTGTGAAAATGAGATCATTTCCTATGAATTGCATATTTCATCTCTTGAAAAAGAAATTCTTGATCTGAATGCTTCTTTGTCTAAGTTTGTGAATGGGGAAGAAAATCTGAACAAGATATTGGGGACTAAAGTGAATTTCCAAAGAGAAGGGCTGGGCTATAATCCTGTGAACAAAAAGAACTTTGAAAACAGAGTCTACACATCATTTGTCCATGGTTCTAATATAGCCAGCACATCAAATGGGTCTCCAAATCAATCTGTTCCTCAAACAACAAAGCAATCAAATGAAAGTCTGAAGAAGAAACAAAACCTGCATCAAAAGGCTAAAAATGTTGTTGGTGTCACGATGAATGCCATGAAAAATCATGTTGCACACACACATGCATCCATAAAGAAAATCTCATATTTTTATTGTGGTGAACTTGGTCATATGATGCATGATTATTTTTTGATGAAATCAGATGATTTGAAAGCATGCAAAAATGAACTTGTTTCCAAAAGAAAAAGGGGTGGTTGTTTTACATGTGGAAAGCTAGGACACCGTGTGTCACAGTGTTGGCAAGCAAATGAAAGAAAGATTTTCAAAGTCAAAAATAATTATACTTTTGCAAACCCACAAAAACTTCATGCTCATCCTGTTGTGAAGAAGAAATATTTCCATGCTTATAGTGATAACATTCATGCCAAATCACCGAAATTTGATTGTCATGTTTATGAGAATTCTGTGAAGTTTCTTGGTTGTTGTCATTATTGTGGTGAGTTTGGGCATACCATGAATGTTTGCTCCTTAAAGTATTTTGATGATATGCATGCCCAAAAATAGTGGAAGGCACCCACTAGAGGTGCAACTAACCATCCGGGACCCAAGAAGGTTTGGGTACCCAAAACAACCAAATGAGAACTTTGTTGCAGGATTGCCATGTGACCAAGAGGAAGGCTTTAAGTCTACTAGGCCAGTTCTGGTGTGATGCCTTGGTTAACATGGGCTTGTCCTTGAATTGACACTAATATGTAAGTTGGTTGTTCAGGTTTGTGCACATCAAGTTGTGAATTCTAAGTTTATGTTGCTGGAATTTAACTCTCTAATTTGCAGGTTGAGAGAGAGAGAGTCACATGTGATGAAAAGCCTTGAAGTTAGTTTCTTCATATGTATTGGCTTAATATTGACATGAATTAAACTCTTTACAGTGCAGGTTTAATTTATAATGGCCATCAACCCTTGAAATAATGGAGAGAAAGAAAGGGGGTCAAGAGGACTTCAATGCAAGATTTGATCTGCTTCCATTTCTTTTGGCTAATATCATTCTATTTCTTGCAGGAGAGAAAGAAAGGAGCTATTGATGAAGATTACACAAGCAAAATAAAGTAAAGAATTTGAAGATGTCAATAAAGGTAAAGGTGAGAAAATAAAGTGTTCGGCTGAAGTTCTATGGTCTTGATGCTAGTGCTATCTCTTGACAGACAGTGATTTTGAAATCTTGAATACTCTTTGGTTGCTCTTGACCATGTGAAAAATGAATGTTTGGCTGAATGGTATTGAAACATCTGAGCAGTATATATGAGAGTGTAGCCATTGAATGCCTTTTGCTAAACCCCCGATGTCATATGGGAATGCATTGTATTTTTCTGATCATCAATTCAATGATTACATGGTATATAAAATGGTGACATGTGGAAGGGCAGGTCAAGCCTGTCTGAAAGCTATCACCATGCGTGAGAACATTCCTCCGCCCGGTACCATGAATCATCTATGCACATGGCATCCAACTTAAATGAATTTTCTGAAATCATGCATTGATTATGGGGGAGTTTTACATGCTGAAAATTTTGAGATTGATGTTTTCCATTCTCTCAGCATGATGATGTTGTTCTGTGGCTGAACTTTTTGAGGACTGAAGTTGATCAATGTTCCATGGTCTTTACCAATGTGCCACTCATCTTTTTGGTTAATAGCACAACTGTTTTCAAGAAAAGTTCACATGTGATGGTTTTGATGCTCTGAATAAATTTTCTGAATTCTCTTTTCAGAATAAAGTGGTGTCCTCACATTTCAACATTTGGTAATGCATGTCATGCATTAGTTGCATTAGGTGCATATAGAGTGTCATGTGAAATCTGGAATCGTGCATCACATTGCATATTTACAAATCACTCTCTACATATCATTCACATAGTGCTTTTGGAAGATGAAGCTCATCGTGTGTCTTGTTGCATGGTTGGCATTTCTAGCATGCATATAGTGCATATTTTGAAATGCATCATCTTGAACATTTCATGTTACATAAATGCCAAAAAGAATACTTCCATCATTGGTCATCATATCTGTGAAGCCAACATTTCAAGCATTGAAATTGCATACCTTTTCATTTTGCATTGCATATGCATATCTCCATTGTATGCTTGCATGTTATTATATGCTATTCAACCCCTTCCTTTGAAACTTCTAAGACCGAATACTCCATTGTTAAATAATGTTGCATCTGAGTCTTAACAAGTGTGCTTCATGTCAAACTCTCAGGGGGAGCATTTCATGCGTATTGCATTTACATAGGGGGAGCTACACTATCCTGTTTTAAGTTAAATTTTCTCCATACATGTTAAATCAAATTCGTACACTTCATGCACTTTAATGTGAAATTGAGTGTTATTCATAAGGATATAGGAATTTCATTTCAACACTCTAAAGTAATTCAACTTGCTGCATGGATGGTAAGAGACAGTTGAGGAAAAAGCTGCCTGCCTCCACATAAAAAAATTGGTTGAAATAAAAGGCAGAGCAATGCTAAGTCTCACTGAGTAAACTGGGCACATGTCACCTGAGACGTGATGCGGTTCATTTCTGAAAAGTGTTGACTACAGTATCTCTGTTCAAATGAGGTGACAAGGTTAAGTATTCTGAGTAACCGGGGATTCTGGCATGAGCTCCATGTGTCTCCTCGCGTAAAAAGGAATTATGTTGAACCTGATCCTTCTTAGAAAAATTCAGATTGTCAGTATGAAAATTTCTGATGATATATTCGATTGAGGTAGAGCGAAGCCTCCAATACGCTGTTCTCTAGATTGAAATGCAGTTTGTACACTTACTATTGTGTTTACTTGAAAATCTGGTTATCCATATGGCTAAACTTCATTCTCATGTTACTCACTTGCACATGGTAATTTGATTTGATATGTATTCTGAAAATTTGATTAATTGCAATGACCTGCTGTACGTCTTCTCCTATTTATCTGCACAATCCTCTAGGTGTAATCATGAGCATTCTGAACTTAATGACTCACTTGCACTTTTCCTACACCTATCTCCTTCTTGTAAATCAATTGGTATCACTTCTTGTGAAGGAGTTATGTTGCATGTATCTATAGATATCTGCTTGATTACATTGTATGCATGTCATGTCTCATCATTTTCATACATCCTGTATCATGCATCTCACAAGAAAACTAAAAATCAAAAATTTGAAAATCAAAAACAGTCTTCAAATGTGTCTATGTCTAAGGGGGAGCTTTGCATTTCCACTTTCAACAATTGGTATCAGACAATTGGTATAAGAGTTTCATTTCAACATTTGGTATCCCACAGTTCTGCAATTCGTTCATGCATATTGTGCTCATTGGTTCTCTTCATACTCCGGTTGTCCATAGGTTCTTGCCATTCTGGATTCCCCATCATGATCCCCATTTCTGATTATGTCAAAGGGGGAGAGAGCATTATAGCATAATATTTTGTCATCATCAAAATGGGGGAGATTGTTGTGTATGTGATTTTGATGATTACAAAATGCCTTTGTTGCTTAGCCTTGTGCGTGAATGCTCTTCACTTGAATTGGTTGTGGAAATGATCATAAACTATTTCTATTGGGATATCATCATGTGGATGCATTGTAATTCTACAAGGCTTATCATCATGTCAATGCATCTATGACTCTTTGAGGTTCATACGTGCTTTGAGGTTAGCACATTACATATACAATCCATCTACACTTGGTGCGGTTGCTCTATCTTCAATGTGAAAGGCCTTTGTGAAAATCACACTCGAGCATCATGTCATATTAAGCATCATGTCTTATTGAGCCTCATAGTATGAATGTGGACTTTGGTAATGCTAAATGAATGATTGAGATGCAAATATCATTGCTTGCCCCCAAGGTAATGATGTGTGGTTTGAAAGCTTGGATGATGATCAAATTGAATGTGACTCAATATTGTTCTATGTGGCTTGGCTCCTTACTCTTTGAATTCCACATGCATACCATCAGTCAATGGAGAATGAGATTTTGAATTTCATGACTATGTGTATGAATGATTCAACCAATCAACAAGAAATGTGAATTCAGGTAAAACAATGAGGTAAGTGTTGTTATGTGGATTTAAATGGATATCTCGTTCATCATTCACTCTTGGAATAGGTTCAACGAAGCAATTTATTGTGAACATGGTCATAGTGTTAATGCTTGATGTAAAGATCTTAATTGTCAACTAACACCTTGCTTTATCATGTTTTTCAGGATGAAAAATCATGGTTGATCTTCATGGGATTATGGTAACATTTAATCAATTGTTTCCCTTTGGTTTGATGGAGGTTTTAGTTATTTTTCAAACTCAAACTGTCTTACAGTCTTCACCATTTTCAATCCAACCATTGGATTTCCCCTCTAAAATTTTATGTTGTAGCCTTGGGAGTCCTCTTTCCAACGCTTCCAGTCTCGCTTCGATCGGAGTTCGGAGCTAGGAGAATTAATTCCTGCCGCCGAAGCGCGCAGAGCTATTTTTGTGTACCCTGCCTGAAAGGGTCGACCCTTGGGGTCGACCCCCACTGAAAGGGTCGACCCATGGGGTCGACCCCTTTAAACCTGGCTCTTTTTTTGGCCCCGACAGCAACCTAGTTGCCAAGGGTCGACCCCAGGGGTCGACCCCCACTGAAAGGGTCGACCCCTGTAACAGAGGGCCTCTTTTTGTGTATTCCAGCAACCTGGTTGCCGAGGGTCGACCCCAAGGGTCGACCCCTTCCGGACGGGACTTACGAAAGTGTTTAAAACTCATCCTAAACCCCTTGAAACTTTACCAAAACACCCCCCAATGGTTCCTAATCATACTAGGGTGTTTCTAACATGTGTGAGGAGGGTTTTATGTGTCTTTTGGGCTCTCTAAGTTATATATATATATGAGCTACGAGATTCACAAGGTATTAACCCTAATCAAAGTGTGTTCTTCCTTGTAGGAGAAGAAAGGGCTGAAACGGTGGAGAAGCTCCAGAGGTCTTCAACAGCAGATCTGATCTACTTCCCTTGTGATTTGGAGCTCGTGATAGAAGAAGAAAAGAAGCGGTTCGAGGAGAAGAACAAGAGGACGCCAAAATCGTGTTCATCCGACTACGAACTGAGAAGAGCCAGATTGTTCTAAAGAGGGGGAGCTTTACATTTCAGTTTTGTTGTGTGGTTTAGTGTTTAGAAATTGTTCTGGGTTGATTGTATGCATATCTGATTTCCACATAAATTCCTAAACGATTTTCTTGTGTGGGTGTTCGGAGAAAGGGGTCTCCGAGTGTGTGTGTGGTCTGTTGTGTGTCGATTGGTGCGGAGTATATCTGCGTGTGTTGTTGGGAGTTTTCTCCCGTGTGGTTGTGTAGGCATTGTCCTACGTGTGTGTGGACAGAGTTGTGTCTCCGTGTGAAGTATACAGTTCGGGGTGTGTTCCCCAACGTGTGTGTGTGTGTGTGCTGCTGTGGCAGTAGTTTGAGGCGAGGCCTCGTGTGTGGTTTGCTGCGAAAGCAGCGTGTGTGTGTTGGGGTTCTTCCCCGTGTTGCTACACTTTGTAGCGTGTAGTGAAGTCTCACCGGATTGGTGAGGGGTGGACGTAGGGAGCCCGTCGTGGTCCCGAACCACCTTAAAAATTCCCGTGTTTTGTGATTTGATTTGTGTGATTGTGTGTTCTCTACTATCTAGTTATGTAATCGTGTGAGCTCGGTGAGATTGAGTGAATTAAGTTTAAAGTTGTTTAGATTAATTTCCTCAATCCTATCAATCTTGTAAATTCCGATGTGTGGTAGTTTGTGTTTTTAATTGGACATAGTTTTTAGCACAAGGATCTATTCACCCCCTCTCTAGATCCGTGTTCCTGCACTACGGGACTCAACACACATAAATCAAAATTATTCTCCATAAACTCGACGACTTGCTCAGCATGAGACCCCCAAACGTTGTGTTGAGTACTCATAAATAAAACTTGAACACTCCTTTTGTCCCTTATGCAACATGAAAGTAGGGCTATCAATAGGTACGGTCGAGTCGACAGGATATGCGTTAATTTCGGGTCATACTAGCAGGCCCCTTTTAATATATGAGTCTTTAGTCACGACTAAAAATTTGACTCGATTAGATATGCGTGCCAAGTCAGAATTTTAAATTTGATTCGCGAGCGAACTTGATCAAACACGTTCTTTTTCTTCTCACTTTATTTTTATTATATTTAATAAAAAATTAAAAATAAATTATTTTATTTAAATAAAAAAATTAAAAACTCTCTTCCTAAAAAAAGTAGTAGTTAAAAGTTTAAGTAAATTAGTGAAATGATAAGTGTTATATTCTTGTACGTATTGTTTAATATTATTTTTATTTAATTTATCGAGTTAAGCGGAAGGTCGCGAGTTTACTTAACCGGGCTCAACCATGGTTAATTTAGGGGGGGGGGGGGGTTGGCCTTATTCGCTCGAGCGAGCCATTCAACCTGTGACGGTCAAATGTCTTATATGAGAGTGCGAAGCAGCGGCATTCGACGTGCTTCTGGCGGGTCGGGTCGAAGGCCCCACCCTCGGGTATCGTATGCGCCTGCACCTAACCGGTTGTCAAACTGGGCCGGGGTAAAGAATTTGGGCTTTGCCTCGGCCTTAATGGTGCTCGGCAGCTGCTCAATACACAGGTGGGCGTACCTAACGGCGCTATGTAAATAAATAAGGTGTTTATCTTACTGGACACCTTGGTGTACAAGACGAGAAAGAAATCTTCCGTGTGATTGGTCCACCCATCTCCTGTCAACGTGTCATGATATTAATGGATGCCATGTGTTACCTCCTCTGTCAACTAGTCAATGGGCACACGAGCCATGCTTACATATGACATCAGTCTCGTGGTCATCTACGATGCTACGCGGTCAGATTCATGCCCATACGTGCAAAGTCTCCAAATGCACCTACTCGGTTGGTGCAAGCTGCCAGCATGGCTCTCGCTCGTGACTGGCATTACCGTTCATGTCTGACTGTGACTTGATATGGATTGTGGCCATCCCGGCAACAAGAGAATAGATATAAAAAAATATTTCTTATTTATGTTTATATCTCCCTTAATAATCAATCGAGTTTTATATTTGTCAATATAAGAATCAAGTTTAAATTTCTTCCTAAAAATTTATTTACAGCTAATAATTTTACTATCGAGAAAAAGATTAACTAATTTTCATATTAATTATAAATAATGAAATCTATTTCACTTTTAATAACTTCTTTTCAAAAGATAGAAGTACATCAGAGGCTATAACATCATTAAAAGTTAACAGATCATCTTCAATTAAATAAGATACAAAATGATCAATAAATTTTTTTTTCTAGTCTCAATTTAATATAGAGTTAAATTAAAGATGGACTAACTCAACACATTTAAAGTAGTCAAAATTTAACCTATTTTTAGTTTAATAGGAAGATAGTTAATCCGGGAGTAAAGAGATGGCCTAACTTATTTTTAATACAATGTGATTTGATAAGTAATATGATAGTCAGATAATGATGACAACTAAAATATTATATTTATATATATTTTTTTATTTTTTTAATATATCTCTCGTTCTCTTTCTCTACCTCTCTCCCCTCCTCTCTCTCTCTCTCACACACGTCAATTACTAAGTTAGGTTACTATTCATCTTTAGATTTTTATTTTAATTTAATTTTAAGTTATTTATAATATATATATATTATAAATTAAATATATTATAAAAATATAAATATTATTGATAAATAACATCATTAATATTTTTGATAAATAACATAATTAATATCACTAATTAAAATTTAAAACACAAAAATATCATTAATTATGGGTTTTGCTTACTATTCATCTTAAAAAATAGTTTATTTTAATTTTTAAATATTTTTAATATATTCTATAATTTGAATATACCATAGGAATATTTTTTTATAAATAACATCAATAATCTCACTAATTAAAATTTAAAAGTAAAAAACAACATTAATTACGGATTTAAGTTAATGTTCATAGTTAAAAAATTACTTTATCTTAATTTTTAAATTTTTTTAATATATTATATAAATTGAATGTACCATGAAAATATTTTTTGATAAATAACATCAATAATATCACTAATTAAACTTTAAAAGTAAAAAATAACATTAATTACGATTTTATGTTACTATTCATCTTTTAAAAAATTTATTTTATCTTATATTTTTTATATTTTTAATTCATTATATAAATATAATATATCATGAAAATATTTTTTTTATAAATAACATCAATAATCTCACTAATTAAAATTTAAAAGTAAAAATGGCATTAATTATGGGTTTATGTTAATGTTTATCTTTAAAATTATTTTATCTTATTTTTTAAATATTTATTAGATTATATAAATATAATATACCATGAAAATAAATTTTGTTTGATAAATAACATCAATAATCTCACTAATTAAAACTTAAAAGTCAAAAATGATATTAATTACGGATTAGATTACTGTTCATCTTTAAAATTTTATATTTTACCTTAATTTTAAATATTTTAAATATATTATTTAAATTGAATATACTATGAAAATATTTTTTAGTAAATAACATCATTAATATGACTAATTAAAATTTAAAAATCACAAATATTTTCAAAAGTTACTATTGTTCTTAATATCTTTATTTTTTAACATTTATAAATATTTTTAATAGATTCTATATGATAAATATACCTTTACAATAATAAAAATTTTGATAAAAATTATCATTAATATTACTAACTAAAAATTTAACAATGATAAAAGTTATTAAACATAAACAAATAAAAGAGAGAGATGTAGCATTAATTGAGAGAGAGAGAGAGAGAGAGAGAGAGAGAGAGAGAGAGAGAGAGAGAGAGAGAGAGAGATGTTGTAACCCACCTACGGGGGTGGGTTTTGAAACCCCGGCATAATACATGGTTAGCATATTTTTAAACCTGATTAACTACAACTCTCAATCAAAGCATAAAAAGGTTTATCCGTGAGACTTTGGGTTAACCCAGGGATAAACCGATATCAAAGAGGGGATTACTGTTTCTAGGTTCGAAATCATTAAGTTGAGACTCAATAATTTTACAACCACCGGAAGAAGGAATAGATGAGGAAGGGTCTAATTCAACATCCATATTAGATTTGAATGAAAAAATATTTTCAAAGAAAACAACGTTACCAAATTCACAAAATAGTGTTTTCGGAAATAACAGAATCTTCATGTTTAATAATCAAGAATCTATAGGTAGAAATATGTTCTATATAACCAATAAATGCACTATCAACAAATTTTGGGTCATTTTTTTCTTATTTTTAAGAATTTTAATTTTGGCTAAACAGTTCCAAACTCTCAAATTTACGTAATTTGACTTCCTTTTAAATCATAATTCAAAAAGGTGGTTTATCTTTTGATTTATAAGGAACATAATTTAGGACATGACCTGCAGAGAGTAAAATCTCTCCTCACATACTTCCAAGTAAACCTAAGTTGCATAACATGAAATTCACTATGTCCATCAAAATTCTATTTTTCCTCTCGATCACGTCATTATATTCAAAATAGTAAGGAACAGTTAACTCATGAATAATATCATTCTTTTCATAAAAATCATGCAATGCATTAAAGATATAGTCATCTCCTCTATCAGATCTAAACCTCTTAAGAACAATATCTATTTTTTTCTACAAGAGATTTATATATATGCCATGAACTTATTAAAAGATTCATCTTTAGTACGTGTTTATCAAATACATCAAATAAAACCTAGAAGCATCATCGATAAAGGTGATAAAATATCTCTTTCAACTTCTAGTTAGGGAACCAATCCCTTGACGAATATCGGAGTGAACTAACTCCAACACCGAGGTGTCCCACTCAACGTATTTAAAATGCTTCTTAGGTTGCTTAGCTTGCATACAGAGTTAGCATTTATCTTTATTCTTAAGATCAAACTTAGGAATCCGATTTAAATGTAGGTTTTTTCTATGAAAATTATTGTTAGACGAGAATTTGTAAAAAAATTCTTCCTGAAAATACATTAGCAGGCATATCACTACATAAATTCACATTGTGCATAAATGCTATCACAATTAACTTTCGTTGATAGGAGAACGAATATTATACAAAGATGCCATTATTCCTATTAATTAGGTGTGAAATGACAAAAATGCCTTCATTAAGAGATAGAGAGAGAATGTGATAGTCTTGCCTAGCGGTAGCAGGTGACGGCGTCGGCCGACCCCCCCTCTCACCCTCTTCCTCCTTTCTCCCCTCTCACTGTCCCCCCCCTCCCTTCTCTGCATAGCATCACACATAGCACCCGCTTAACGGAGCTATTCAACCTCGTCACTCACAGCCCCACACCTCCGCAACACGCCCTCTAGCCGTCGTCGTCCCTACGGCTATCATTGCACCTAGCCACCATTCGAGCCCCCACCGACAGGGAGGCACACGCTTGGAGGCCTCTTCTCCAACCCCTCCCTCTTGTTTAACTGATTGCCACCACTTCATATGGCGCTGCCCTCGCATAGACCGCTGGAGGCGCCACAGTCTCCCCCTTCGTCTCATCTGTAGCACCACGCCGGCAGTGGGAGGGGAGAGCATTGGCAACAAGTGGGGGGAGGACAGAGGTGGGGAGCTTGGCCAGAGGTGAGAGGGGGGTGGGGGGGGGGGGCAGAGCAATAGGGAGAATATGGGGGTTGGGGCGGAGCAGCAATGAGAATAGGGGGGGTCACCGGAGATGGAATGGGGTGGGCAGAGCAGTAGTGAGAAGAGGGCGCCTTCGCCGAAGGCGGTTGCACGACGGTGGTGGGCGGGGGGTGGGGGGCGAAGCAGTAGAGGGGGAGGGGGATCCGACTGGGGCGGGGGGGGGGTGTTAGTGCTGGTGTGCTACAAGCCAATTTCGAGTCGGGTAGGCCCAATGGTTGTACGATCTTGTTCATTATTAATAAAGTGGTGTTTGAGCGTAAATATGCGATTGTGTTACTTTACGTTGTCCCTAGTATATGTGGTTGTAAAGTCAACTCGAGATGGGATCTCGATTATGAGACTGACTTTACATGAACACATACCTTAAACTGTTCCTGGTTGGAGGGTAATCACTCGGGGACTTTGATTACCTATTAAACCAGTACACATGATATGCCAGTCTCATGGTCATTGGTGCAGGGCACCAACACATATGTGTAGGTGTATGTCCTTGGAGGATGTGTACTGAACTGATCCGCTATTGGATCTTCAGATGGTTGATTATACCTAATGTCAACTGAAGATCTAACTGTCTCAGTAGCATCGTTGGTCCTTTGACCTGAGACATTGATCGGATCTTACACGAGGATTGGATTGGTTTAATTACTTGGCTAAGCGACTTTAACCATAAGTCATGAGTTGCCAAGTCATTAACCACTCCAGGATACGTGTGAAGATCATCAATGGTCAAGAGGGGATCGCTCACTGTCGGGTATATATCAGACAATTAATTGGTCATGACATTGACGCTCCGTTAAATCCCTGGCCAAGGTCGTGTGAGTTCGTTTAGAACGGACGTCATACACTTTAAGGAGGTCATAGTCAAATGGCACGATCATGGGGTTTGACAGAAACCATACCCTCGATCGTACCAGACTCATAGAAGGAGCGAGGGATTATATCGATGCGGTAACTGTGGACTTACAGGTACCAGACAGGCTGGTTTAAACCCGGCGTCCTCTAGGATCACGCGGATTTGCTTGACCCAACGTGATCTAAGGTTCGGAATGAATTAAACTATTATTCGGCTCTTGTAGAAGCGAGTAATACGTTTAATTTACTTCTAATTAGGAATTAGAAGTTAATGGGCCTTTAACTAGAGTGACTATGGGCCTAGAGGATCACACACAATGGATTCTTGGGTGACGGATAATTATTATATAAATGTATGTATTATTTCCTTTTAATTCCTTTTGGAAAGGAGTGTAAATGGAGTTTAATACATATGTATAATATGAGATATGACATATATACAGTTTTGGTCCTTTGGAGGTCTTTAAGAAAAGGTCCAAATATATACGTGAGTTCATTCGAACTCTTATTCTTCCAACCTCTTAGGCTAATCAAGCATTAAGCCTAAGAGGAGGATTAGCCTCCCCCCTTTCTCCCCCTTGCTCTCTCTCTCTCCAGAAGGTGATAGAGTCGGGGAAAGTTACGTCGGGGAGGTACCGTCGCTGCGTAAGGGTCCGTGTGGATCTGCTCTAGAGGCCGTACAGTTGTGCGGCTCGGTATTTTGCATCGGACATCGCGGACAGCGTCGTTCCGCGCAAGGTGAAATACGCAACCCGTAATTAGGTGTTTCGGGTCTTAGAAACACCGATTAGAGTACAGATTAAGCTTTCCATAGCACTGGGATCGGGTAAATGAAATTTTTATTATCCGCTGCGTCGCCCGTAGGTGCTGTGCGAAACCTTACAGGGGGGAGGGATGGCCCTACTCCCCACTCTGATGGCCCCCCTCCTCCACCCCTGCGCCGACGGCCAGGGGAGGGGGAGAGGGGTCCGGCAGTCAGGGGAGGGGGAGAGAATAACATGTTTTTTAATTTTTTAAAATGAGGGTAATTTAGTCTTTTCACATGTGTAGTTAATTTTAAGTTTGGTTATGTTGACGGATGATAACAGACAGTTACGGTGATAACATTTATGCACTATTTAATTTTACATAGTGATATATCTTCTAATGTATTTTCAAGAATGATTTTTTTACAAATTTTCATCTAACAATGATTTTCTTACAAAAAAATCTTTAAATGTGTCATTATTTTTGTGGTATTGAAATTAACATAGCCAAATCTAGCATGTCAAATATCACATGATTCAATATGAAAAGTAATAAAGGAGGAACTTTTATTTGAATAACTAGAATCAAGTACATTAAGAACAAATAATCCATCACTCAAATAACTCTTTCCCTTGAAGTTTTTGTTTCTAGTAATTAGGACTTTATTGAATTCAAAAATGAGTTTACAACTCTATGGCTTTAACAAAGATCCACTAATCAAGTTCCTCCTGATATTCGGCACGTACTGCACCCAATAAAGGTTCAACATTTTTCCTGAAGTACGTTTCACTCCCTCTCCTACTATTTGTGCAACAGTGAAATTGCTCATTGTCACATTCTTGGCACTGGTGCCTTGATAATAAGAAAATAAGCTTCTATCAAAGTAGACATGGACATTGGCACCTAACCAGTCAGTTGGAAGACTTCCCACATAGATTTCAAGATTATAAGAGACAAACCTCTCCTCTAAGGTGGATTCAACGGTCAACATGTTGACTACATGTTTAGTAGCAATGGGTTTCTTTTGGTTATTCTTGTTATTCTTATCATTCTTATCATAACATCTGTAAGCTTTATGACTCAATCTCCTACAGACATAACATGTAACATTTTTCGATTCCTTCTAAATTTTTTTCTTCCCTTTAAATTTGTTAAATTTTTAGTGGAGCTTGTTGGAAGAATGAGATTTAGGTTTTTCAACAAGATTAATTTTGGAGTGAAACTCTGGGTCAGAGGGAGGAGGAGGGATCCTAGTTTTTTTCCTCTCTATGTTCCTCTCTTCACCTTGAATAGTAGAGATCAATTGTTCAACATTCATCTTATCTTATTTGTGTTGAAAGGATAAAGAAAAATTATTACAGAATAAAGGAAGTTTAGTAATCAATGCACACACTTGAAACTTCTCGTCAATGGTCATGCCACAACGTTGAATGTCCAAAACCAAATAGTGAACATCATGGGCTTGGTCAACAATTGAACTTCCCTCTATCATCTTATAATCTAAGTAATTAGCTACGATAATGCACACACCTGAAACTTCTCGTCAATGGTCATGCCACAACGTTGAATGTCCAAAACCAAATAGTGAACATCATGGGCTTGGTCAACAATTGAACTTCCCTCTATCATCTTATAATATAAGTAATTAGCTACGATGATTTTGTCAAGACCGGTGTCCTCATAACCATACTTCTTTTCAAAGGAGTTTCAAATGTCTCTAGCATATTTGAAAGTACAATAAATATCATAGAGTTTATCAAAGATATAAAAGTACACTACCATTACACAAATAATCTTTCTCCTTAAACTTGGCTAATTCCACAAACTTGGCACGTTCATTCTCATCCTTTGCGGGAGGATCAGATTTGATTATAGAAAATAAGATCAATGAGGTAAGGCAATAACACATCTTATGTTGCAAACATTTAAAGAAATGACTAGTAAATTTTTCGGGACGGGCAACAATCTCAGGGGCCATCATGAAACTCATCTATTAGAGAGAAACGACTCTAAATATTGGAAAACAATGTCTTCATGAATACACAACAGGGGGATATTTGTATCAAACGGATCAAGATACTGTAAAAGAAATCAAAGTTCAGTCGGATCAAACTCTAGTCAAAGTTCGATGTCGCTTTTTTAGAGTCGTTTTGTCCCTACACGGTGCAATGGCTCCACTGCGAAACTTTTCCCAAGATATGACAATCCAAACCGATGGTGATGTAAAGGGCACTCCAAGTTGTGATGCAGGGATGAAACACGACAGAAGACCGCTCCAAGCTCTTTGTAGAGGAAGATGCCGAAGAGGAAGAGACGAGTGAGATGAGAGAAATTTAAGTTCGCATATACTCAACCCTAAGAAAGTTGCTCCCCTAAATAGACTCCCAGCGTGAGTCTAAACAAGTCAAGCACACGGATCGATGTTCCAATTCCCAAAGAGATGCGGAAGAGAATCCGAGAAGACGCAGAGATGTTCTCAATCAAATGATAAAAAAATAATAATAAATAAAACTTGAGAATCGCACGCAACGCCAGGCAAGAGAATACACACGCGCATTAAATAAGAAATGAACCAAAGAGTCTAAGTAACCCGCATAGTTAACCTTCCATAGTCTCCCCACCGGAATACACAATCAAAACTAAGAGTCCAAACGAAAAGTGGCTGAAAATTTTTTCCCCTATTCAACGTGGGACAAAACAACAGAGACCCAAACTTGAAATTGCAAAACATAAAATCTAACAGGTTGGGATTCATTAATTAGAGATCTTGTATTTGGAGGTAATAATCTTTCCTAATTTCAGACTATAAAACAAATAACTTCCTAGAAAAGCTTTTGATATTCTAAAACAAATCCTCCACACTAGCTCTGTAACGGTGAAGTTAAATGGAACACTTGACTGTTCATCCTTTTGGAAAAGCGAATCACTGTGGCAAGTGATTTCAACGCGAAGGTTACGGGGATAAATCTGGAATTAGGTACAACTATATATAGGGAACAAAACGTAAATATCTCTTTTAAGTTTTAATTAAGGTGAAGTTGGACAAACTTTCAAGTGTCATTGGATGTGCCACAAAATTATGTAGAGCATAATAAAATGTCATAAAATAAAAATTTCTATATGATTAGTGTTCTAATTTGTCTTTCAGTATTATTCTGATACGATCAATACTCCCAACACATTCCTGAGGTGCAGCAGCCGCACCCCCAAGAGTGTGTGGCAATCGCATCCCAAGAGTACTTAGTAAATAGCAAGCCCACACGAATTAAGAATTTGTACTGAGTCTCATAAATTATTAATTTATTTAGTAAACGCACCCCAAATATATGTAGCAAATATTACTCATCTCATATTTAGAGTGCCGTAAATTATTATATTTTAAAATGGCGCTGGTCCATGATATCCTTCTTATCGGATTTCTTTTCCCAATCCAAAACTGATCGTGATGTTTAAAACCGTAAAGTGTGAACAAACAATCCGAAGACAAACTTTTCTCTTCCGGTGTTTACCTCAACCCACACACTTTATTCACATGATGACATGAGCAATCAATCAACTTACAAATGGGAGACCACAGAGGTCACTCATTCAACAAAACGCCACAGCCTGTTCCTCAAAAGGGTCCATCAGTCTAAATCATACCACATTTGGCTTGTCTGTCTTCCCGTGAAGCAAAGTTTGCCCGATGGTTTGTACCGTCAATTTTTTTATAAGGTATGATTTGTTATGGTATGATATTTTATTGGATCAAAAAATATTAAAAATTAATAAAAATATATAGAGGCATAGATGACCTAAATTTGATTTCTATAGGGTTTCTTCTAAAATTTTCACCCTTCAACACCTACGACTAAAGAATAGACGTAAAAAGGAATCCTGTATGTGATCCTAAATGACAACCCTCTTATGCCAAGTCAGAAGAGTGATAGGAGTTGGTGAGGAGTGCTCAGAAAGATGAGTAGAGCATTGAGTGAAGTGAGTGCAGGATGTTTGACGTAGAGTGATCAGGGTTGAGAATGCTTACCCCCTGACTATCAGACAAGGGTATTTCTTATAGAGTCTTCTTCGAATATGTCTCCATTGTCTGTGTTACCTAACTTGATGGGGCAACGGTTGTCCGAAATCATGAGATCGTGAGATAATTGAACTTATGTTCAACAGAAGACGAGAGGACGTGAGTCGTCCCTTGATGTCCATTACTCTATCATTACGGTGATAATGGCTCTCAGATAACGTGCCACGTGGACCGTGGACAGTTATGTGTGCGGGACACGGGCTTGAATCTCGGGCCAGCCGTCGTCGTGCTTTTGTGGGCTTATGTAGATTATTCCCTCCTCATATTTCATGGATGAAGAAGTATTAACTCTATTATTGAATTTATTTATTATTTAATAATAATATAATATTTATAAAATTGATTAAAATAAAAAATAAACTAAATAACTCGTACATACTTTAGAGTGATGGAATAGTAATTTTACAAGTTAATATATACATTAAATAATTTAATAATAGTAAGAAATGTTAATTTTATAAAAAAAAATCAAAAACATCGTACTGTAACTCTAAGTGAGTTGGTCCAAATCACACCTCGGTCGAACCTACTCCTACCGAATCAAACCAACCCTAAATTGATACCTATCTACGAGTAGAGGCCCGAAGAGTTTGCCCGTGAGGCCCCCCACCCCCGCGGGTTCCTTCCACAGGACATGCGCGCGCAACAGCCACCGGGGAGACGCCTGCTGGCGCCCCCGCCAACCCCCCTCCTCGAAAGCGAAAGGCCATGGCGTTTTCCGGTTTTCACCCGTGACCTCTCCCTCTCGTCCTCCTCGTTATTCCACCTCCCCAATTATAATACCCACATTCACCATTCTTGCTGTTCTCCTCCTGCCTCCACAAGATTCCAACAACATGCAGCACCGTCCAAACACTTGGGGGGGGGGGGGCATCTTCTTTTGCAGCATCTCACAATCACCATTCCCCTATCTCTTGCTGGATGCAGTAGAAGCAGAGGAGAAGACAAGGAGAAACCTTGGGAGGAGAGACATGAATGGGTGCACCTGGTTATGGGTTCTCGTCGTGTTGGAGCTGCTCCAACCGGCGTTTTCCAAGCCTGCGACGCCGCCGCTGCCGCTGCTTCCCATCCCCACCGCGGCCCAGCTGAAATGGCAGCGGAGGGAGGTGATTATGTTCTTCCACTTCGGGATGAACACCTTCACCGACAGCGAGTGGGGGACGGGCCGCGAAAGCCCGGGCCTTTTCGCTCCGACGGCTCTCGACGCGGGCCAGTGGGTCGATGCCGCCGCTGCCGCCGGCGTCTCCCTCGTCATCCTCGTGACCAAGCACCACGACGGGTTCTGCCTGTGGCCGTCCATGTACACGGAGCACTCGGTGGCGAGGAGCCCGTGGAGGGGTGGCGAGGGCGACGTGGTCCGGGAGCTCGTGGACGCCGCGGCGGAGAGAGGGATCGACGTGGGGCTGTACCTGTCGCCATGGGATCTCCATGAGAGGAGCTATGGCCAGGAGAGAGAATATAATGAGCACTATTTGGCTCAACTCCAGGAGCTGCTCTCCAGGTGATGGTGGTGCTTATAGTATCAAAACACCAGCAAACTCTCCATCTTTCTCTCCAATGGGTACAATTCTTCGTGCTGGTGCAGGTATGGGACTGTGTCGGAGATATGGTTCGACGGGGCGAAAGGAAAGAACGCCAAGAACATGACGTACTACTTCCAGGACTGGTTCGCCATGACCAAGCAACTCCAACCCTCCATCAACATATTCTCCGATGCCGGACCCGACATCCGGTGGGTCGGCGACGAGGCGGGGTACGCCGGGAGCACATGCTGGTCTCCCGTCAACCGCACGCAGCTCAGAATTGGGGACGCCAGTCTTGAACCGTGAGTGCCTTCCCCGGTTTTTTATCTCACGGAGGCATGTCGTCAAACATGCCCCGGGCACCGCCATCAATAAAACTGTCTTCGATCGAATTCAGATATCTGAACACGGGAGATGCGATGGGGACTGACTGGGTGCCGCCGGAGTGCGACGTCTCCATCCGGGACGGGTGGTTCTGGCACAAGTCGCAGAAGCCGAAGCCGCTATCCCAGCTGTTGGACATCTACTACAAGTCCGTGGGGAGGAACTGCGTGCTCCTCCTCAACGTCCCCCCGAACACCACCGGGCTCGTGCCGGAGTCAGATATCCACAGGCTGCGAGAATTCCGCCGCGCCATCGACACCATCTTCTCCACCGACCTCGCCAAGGGCGCCATCGCCAAGGCCAGCAGCCAGAGAGGGGGCAAAGACGGCGGCTTTGCGGCGAAGAACGTCCTGGACGGGGACGAGCGGACGTACTGGGCTCCCGAGGAGGGCGGCAGAAGCGGCGGGCACTGGATAGAGCTGGTGGCGACGTCGGAGAGCCGCGTGGCCTTCAACGTGGTCAGGATCCAGGAGGCCATCTGGATGGGGCAGCGGGTGACCAGGCACGAGGTGTACGCCGACGGGAAGGCGGTTGTGGCGGACGGCACCTCGGTGGGGCACAAGCGGCTGCACAGGCTGGGGCGGGTGGTGCGGGCCCGGCGGGTGAAGGTCCGCATCGTGGGGTCGCGGGGGCCGCCACTGCTCTCCGCCGTGGGGCTGCACTACGACCCCTACTGGAGCGGGCGGTGGGGGAACTACACCGTCCACCCCCACCCCTCTAGGCTCCACACTGCATGATGAGGATTGGGTGGTGATTGGAAACGGGGGAGAGGCCGCGGAGGTGTGTACTGTGTTACTGTGTAGTGTAGTGTAGCCATCGTGTTTGTGTGGGAGCTCCTCCCATGTGAACGGTGGGTGGGTTGCCGGTCTACATCTGGTTCTTCCCCCCATAATTTGATTGAGAGATTTAAAATCACAGGTAGTTGTGGTGGGGCCGTGGGGGGGGGGGGGTTCTTATTCTTCTTTAGTGGGTTAATTTAAAAAAAAACAATGATAAAGGGGATCTCAGGGAAGGGTATATATACTTTCCTAGCTAGTTAATTCCCTTGAGAAAAAATCCATAAACATTTGATTGGAGGTAAGGGTTGGGGACGGCTGCTTTCCAGTTAAAGAATTCCATCAGAAAGCAGCATTGTGGGGGGGGGGGGGGGGGGGGGGTTTCACGTTCTAAGCATAAACACGCGTCCAGCTCCCTTTTGCGGCTTGACTCCGATCGACACATGATCTGTCCCGGTCTGGATTCTGGAGGAAGTGCTCGTCTTCTATCCAACAATTTAAAGCGGCGAGTTATGACACGGGACAGATCATTCACCGTTTCAGTTGGTAGCATGTGAAGAGTAATACTTGGCGTATATTCATATATAGTCCGTAGCAGTGTTTTATACCTCCCTTCTATTGATCAGCTAGGAAAGATATGGGATGGAGTCACCGGCGAGAGAACAAAATATTCTACTCTCCCTTTTGTACACCACTTAATACTTTGTTGTATCGAGACATTTTTTATCTGCATCTTTGCTTTTTTTAGTACATGGACCACCTGGACACAGGACCATACATGAGCTGACAAGTCTAGCCCATACCGTCAACAAACCAAAGGAAATACAGACAGGAAAATAAGAACATAAGAGAACACCGACGCCCAGCGAGGATGGAAACTCCTGAAGGCATCGAGGAAGAGACAGCCGCTGCTGAAGGTTGCGGGTTCCGTCCCTCGAGGAGCACAAAGCTGCCGAACTGTTCTACCTGAAGGCGGTGAAAGAAGGATGCTCGGGTGGCCAACATCCTGTGGGATGCATGGGGAATATGCTCCGTATCTCCGAGCCCTTTTGAAACCGAGGGTGGAAGCCCGTAACCTACATCGCGGATCTGACTCGTACTTCGTCGGGTACTCACAGGAACGCCCATCGCCGAGAGGGCACGCACATATAGGGGGATAGACGGTATGATGCAAAAGGGCCGAGGGGGAAGAGCAGGAAGGGGGAGTGAATGGGGATCGAGGACGGAGGGAGGGGGCAGTAAGGATCCTGCGGTGGGGTATCTTGGGAAGGGAGGATCGGAGGGTTGGCCAGAGGAGGGAAGGAGGGAGGGAAGGTTGAGTGTGGAGGACACTAGGGATCAGAGGAAGGGGAAGGCGGAGGGGGGGGGGAGAGGGAGTAAATGGGGGTGGGGGAAGGTTTGGAGGGGAATGAGGGAGAGGGGGTGGATGGAGGGGGAGAGACACGGGAGGCGGAGCGCGGGGAGGGGGAAGTGGCTGGAGGGTGGGTGCGATGCGGGGGTGGGGGGAACGGGGGAGAGAAGCAGAGGGGGGAGGCGGGGGAGGGTTTTGCGGATGGCGGTGAATGAGGGGAGACGATGAGGTGACGAGGGTGGGGGGGGAGATGAGGGAGGAATGGGGTTCGGTGGCAGAAGATGGCCGGCGATGGGGAAGAGAAAGGGTTCGGCGAGAGAGGAGGGTCGGCGGCGGGGGAGAAGATGGGGGAAAGAAAAGGGGGGGCGGAGGGGCGGCTGATGAGCCTGGAGGAAGGGGGGAGTTCCCGCAGGAGCTCCCCCACCCGAAGTTCCATCGGGCAAAGCTCCGATGAGAGATCCGCCGATGGGGTCGGCGACGAAGCCACCGCCGGAGGTGGTGAAGAGTCCAGGGCCTCAACCCTGACGAGGCCTCCAATAGAGGAGGAAGAGGGGACGTTCCGCAAGGGAGGGGGTTCCCCGCGACCAGAGGTGGAGGGAGGGTCGTCTCTCTCTCGTTTATCTGCATCTTTGCCGTTACTTAGGATTTGATTTTTCATAATGTAAATAAAGGGATAGCAAATGCTATATTGGATGAAAAGGTTGAGCTGCACCGGAGTACAAGTGGCATCGTTGGAACCTCCAAAATTTCATGATATTTTTTTTGATATTCGAGGGAGTAAAACTCGCCAGGTCTAGCACGACCCAATAGCGCCAGGCCCAAGGTGGCCCAATCCAAATGAGTCGAAGAAAGATCGCCAGACGGTCTACAACCCAAGTCGGGCTGCCCGGTTAAGGCCCACACAGGGTTCGCCAACCCACGGGCGAAATTGATGCACACATCCAGGGCGCTAAAGAACTCGCCAACGGCTGAACGTTGCCTTCGTCATTACAGGCGCTTCTCCGGCAAGGATGGAGTCACATCCACAGCATCGAGATTCTCGCCACGATGCCTCTCTTCCAGAATAGGCAGGTGCACAATGGGTAACTCTCCCAACGATCAAGGGGGCGTTACTCCACGACCCACGTCATTTCCCCATTGAGGATCGAGCCCTCACCTTCAGGATAATCCATATAAATAGGCCCCCAATCGGACCTAAGGGGGATACATACGCATGCATACAGAGACAGAGACACGCAGAGAGAGAAGAGGTCTTCGCCCACTACTCCGAGCACTCCCTAGGCACTCCGAGCATTCCATGAGCCCTTGTTCATGCACACATACTTATTCACTCCATTCTTAAGCTCTCCCACATCCTTCTCTTTCCGATAGTCCTCTCCAAAGTGTGTCCCTGACTTATGCATAGGAGGGTTGTCGCTTGGGATAGCGCCAGGGCTCCTTCTGATACCTTCTCTCTAGTGTTTGCAAGCTTTCGCGAGTGGTCAGTTGCTCTTCCCCAACAAATAAATCTTAAAAGTGTGGTGCGAGGATTAGGAATCACTTTCTTACCCCTACAATATTTAAAAAATAAAAAATGTTAATACATCATTTGATGGAGTATGATGGTATAAAACCTCACCGTCATATGTGTAGATAGTTGAAACACCCTCGAGATGTCATCAGGCGGAATTATTTACACAAAATCCATGTGTTTCTATACACGAAAATTTCATTGAACACCTTGTGGGCATCACAAAGTCACTTACGTACGTCTCAAATCAATACAAGAACAACTATCTCCCGCTTCTAGGGTTGTTCCCGATATGTCGTGGTGTGGTCTATGCACTCCATATTTCGTGGACAACAAGGCTATATCAAGAGTCATCAAAAATCACCAAGAAAATCCAAAGAAAAAATCTCATGTGTGCTACCTCCTTGGAACGTGTGCAACTAGTAATAAAAAAATGATGACTTGATGATTCTAAATAAAGTCTTTTATAGCCACAAGTCAGATAGGGTTATTTGCTCCTATGCACAGGTAGGTAGGGCAATGCCTGGATGGGGTCTCTCCGCATTTGGATGCCCAAACAGGGGGTGAGGGAAGCCTTCGGCTCCCATTTATTCCTCTCCTTCCTCTCGCATTGTGCATCTTGCCTGGAAGGGCTAGCAAGACATCCCCACACACATCATGCCCAAAGGAAACCCCCCTGCTGCACACCATGCCCGAAGGGGCTGGCCTCCCAACCTAATGGGTCTCGCTCTCCCTTGCTCATCTCTCTCGCGAGCAATAAAGAAAAAGAAGGGAAAGGAGATGCCCAAGGGACCTGGCCAGTTCTCCTCAATGCCCGAAGGACCTGGCCAGTCCTCCTCGATGCCTAAGGGAGCTCTCTGCCCTGAGCGCATGCTCGTGGGGGAATCTCTTAGGGTCGTTGCTGGATCAGAATGTCTGGGAGATGACTCTCGCATGCCTAGGGGTTGATGAATCCCGAAGGGGGCCTTGAAGCTCCTGTGAAGCCTAGGGGGACTGGCAATGGGTCCCGACTGCACAGCCATATTCGGAGGGGCCCTGCTGGGTGGGTTTACTTCCCTTGATGCCCGGAGATCCCAACAAGTGCTCCATGCACGGTTAGGCCTTAGAGTTGTGCTCTCCCTATCCCTCTTTTCTCTCCTACTGCAATAGGAACCAAACGAAGAACCGCAGATGCCATGAGGGATCACACAGGGGCCTCCATGCCTGGAGACACCAGTCGTAATTTTTCCCCTCTCCTCCAATGCCTGGATGGTCTGTGTCGCAGACTCCCCCCCCCCCCCCCCCCCCCCAATCTCTCTATGGAACAAAATAAGGAAGCAAGAGAAGGGTGGGGCGATGGCCGGAGAGAGACCTGTGGAGGAGTCACGGCGATGCAAGGGAGGGGGATACCGTGATGTCTCTCACTCTTTCTTTGTTGCGTGGTGATGCCCAGAGGAATTGCAAGTGAGGGGCGAGCCCTCCTCCTCACTTGTCTCTCTTTGCTATCTGGTGCCAAGAGAAAACAAGGCAAGACAAGTCAGATGTCAGAAGAGAGCTCAAATCTCCTCAACCAATACCCATATGGGGCTGCAAAGGAGTTCTCCCCCTTTTTCTCAATGACCGGATGGGGTTGAAAGGTTCTCCTCTTTTTTCTTTTCAATGCTCGGGTGAACTTCAAGTGCAGCTGTGACCCTCACCTAACGCTTGGGGGTGTTTTAAAAGATATCTCCCTCTCAAACCCCTATAAATAGCAATTAAGGCTTACCCAAGAGGGACAAGGACTTGAGAACTTTTGGAACTAGGGACTTGGAAACTTCTTGTTTTGGCAACTTGGAGCCTTGGATACTACCTAGGATTGGAGCTAAGAAGGAGGCAAGTGCTCAGTAAAGGTTTATTTGTAAAAAGGCCCATTGAAGAATACATTAGTAAATATGCACCCTTCTATAAATGACATGTCCAAAAATTATGAAAGGGGTCTAAAAATGTGAAAAAGTCATGGAGTGTTCAAATATCTTCCTAGTTTGCATTAATATCTTTGGAGTTGGAAAAAGATCCCGTTTTGTTCAAAAATTATGAAAATGCATTTTTTATTTTGTACTTTTTTAAAATTTTGCGAATATCTTAAAAATTATAGAAAAGACATGAAGACCTCAAAAATTGCCTCAAAGTGCTCTTGCTATTTAGAAATTGAACGTTGAATCCTTAAATGTTTGAAAAAATATACTCTCATTTAAGAAAAAAATATAAGTGTAGAGCCGAGAAAATGGTCTCTCGAACCTTATACCACACTTTTAATATTTGTTTGGGAAAAGATCGTCCGACCACTCGCGGAAGCCTGCAAACACCAGGGAAACGGCGTCAGAGGAGCCCTAGGCGTTATCCCATGGAACAACTCTCCGATACTTAAGTCAGAACCTTGGAGGATGGAGATTAAGGAGAAACAGAGGAGAGAGATAGCCGAAAGGCGATTGAGTAAGCCTGGAGGGGTGGTCAAACTTCCGCAGGAGTGCTCGCCGTATCCAGTGAGCATTCGGAGAGTGCTCGTTGGGTGGTAAGGGTGCTCGGTGACATGAGCTCTACTCTGTGGAATCCGCTAGCTCTCGAGGCTTCATGGGTCAGAGTCTCTCTTGCCGTGTCTATAGGTTCGTTCGAGTGTCTCCTCCTTGTTCGCGGACGAAGGTCCATTGATAGGGGTTATCCTGGCGCTGAGGGCTTATCCCTTAGCAGGGAAGGGCGTGAGTAGTGAGGTAACGTCTCTCCATGATCGTGGGGAGTTTTTCGTTGAGGGTCCGTTCCTCCGGAGTTGGGCGGCTCTCAGGTGAGTCTTACGACGCCTGTAAGGTGTGCTCGCCTTTAGTGGAGTTGAGGCCGACGTCGTAGTGGTAACGTTCGATCGTCAGAGGGTCGTCTGGCAACCGTTGCGCTTGGGTTGATGTCCTTTGTGAGCCGGTGAATCCGATGGCTGACCACACTGGGCCATCCGTTGTGGGCCATGGCTGTCGGGGGCCCGTAGTACGCAGTGCAAATCTTGGGCCGAAGCGGGCCTGGCGTTAATGGGCCTTTCATAGGCCATACCGATTTTACCCTCGTCAATAACTATGCCCTTATTTAAGATAGAATTGCAAATACACCCCCATTTAAAAGAAAATTACATGTACGTCCATGTTTAAGGGAGGATTGTAAATACACCCTCGTTCAAGGGAAAATTACAAATATCCAGACGTGAATGTCCCTCTCGAATATAAGTGAATCTGATGGTCTAGTTACGATCATATGGCGATCTAACGGTCTCAGTGCGATGAAATCCAAGTTTAACAATTAAATCTGGACTCGGAACAAATCCGACTATCTGATCTAAATCAAGTCTAAATTCGACGGATTTAGATAAAACTCTCAATATCACAACGGACATTGTAAAAGTTTAAAAATATCTTTGACAGTTAATCAAGGATATTCAGACTTCGTACTAACGTAAATTAACACTGACCATAGTTAGTGAAGAATTATCTGGAACACGAACCTTTAATCGTTCGATAAACTACAGCGACCGGAATTAGTAATATGCATGTTAGATATATAAATAACTTAAATATGCATATTTATTCAACGAATGAACCAAAATTTTTAATTTCTGCGTGCGTGTACAAACAGGTATACAAAAGATGGAGGAGAGGGCCTCAATCCACCGACGAAAGAAGGGAGTGTGGCATTTGCTATACACGTCTGGATATGCAGAAAAGGTATCTCTCATTATGTAAAAATAAAAGTTAACTATCGTCTCTTAATTGTGAAGAGGCTCATTATTATTCTCCGTCCCTCATTAGTTTTATAGGTTGATTGGCAACTTCTTGTTTTATGACAGCCAGCTAGCCTCGTGTTCTGTCCCCTCTCATGATTGCCATTAATTAATGTGTTGCCATATAAATGTATCAAGATGTTGTTAAGACGTCAGTGTTACGCATTAATATATTAAACATATCAATAAGTTAGTATATTATTATGCTAGTGCATCATTAACGTAACACCTTAACGTGCGCACATGAACATCTTAACCATTTATGTTAATGTATTAATGTTCTAACATACGTATCAACGGGGATGATAGGAGGAGGTGTATTATTATTAACGTCACTCCCACCTCTTTTTTATTTTTATATCATGTCGATGGTTTTAGTTACACTCACAATAATACAGTATCCATATTTGATGAGTTAATTATTCGACGTTCTTACGGCAAGAAGCCAAATTTTAGTGTGCAGATTAAGATGGGCTCGATCGCCTAAGTCAACATTTAAGGGTGCGAAGGAAACACAACCCCAATTTTGCCAAGGTCTACCCAACGAGGCCATCCCACTATTTGATGGCACTTCCACCTCCCTCCCTCTCCAAACCAAACAGGTTGTTGAGACGACAAAGTTTTTTTTTTAAGCATCGGCCGACGGAATCAACTGATGGTCGAGTGCATCCTCCCCCAGGAGGGGAGCGTGTTCTCACTCCCTCAGACTGACGTTGTGACCCTGAGTTTTATTAATTTTAGGAGAAAGAATACAATGACTACGGGGCATATCTCTGAGCTGATAATGCAAGACCAAAGGGCAGGGACCATGGGCCTTCCCCTGTTCAAACATGCAACAAATCTAGAAACAGAATAGTGAATGAATCAAAATTAATAGACCCACTGGACTAGTTACAGTTACGAAGTGTTGGCAAACCAGCTTTATCCATCCGCGGAAGAACTCGAGTAAATACAGAATTATTTTGAATGGCACAAGCATAAGAGGCCAGTGCGTCTGCAACTTGGTTACCCTCCCTATATACATGCTGCATCGAACACTTACTTTTCTGAATAAGATCCAAGGTTTCCTTCCACCAAGGAAGAACAGTCCAACTAGGTGCCACTCCCTTCCGGATTGATTCAACTAGCAGCGCACAATATGAGAGAACTGCCGCCAGGTGAAGGCCTCCATGCAAGGCAATGGACAATCCATCATGCATCGCCCTAGTTTCTGCCAGGAGACTGCTACCGCAGCCATAGTGGAAAGCAAAGCTTATCAACATGTTGCCACCAGAATCTCGGACACAACCCCCACCTCCGCACATGCCCGGATTACCCTTGGAGGCCCCATCGACATGCAGAGTGAGCTGAGTCGCCGCCAATCTGCGAAAGACAACGATCGGCCGTTTGTGGATCACCCGGGGATAAAGATGGAAAAAGGCTAGCTTACTAGCATGTGCTGAAGACAATGGAGTTTGAAATCTGAGCTTGTCTAGTGCATATGAACTAGCTGAGAGAATTCTTCTCTTGATGCAGCCAATACTTGGGATCTCGTTGTCAAATCTAACTGCACATCTGTTCTTCCAGATCTCCCATAACATGAGGATGACTGCATATAACCCGACAAAGCTGAAAGCCGAACACGTATTAGTGATTGCCAGAAAATTCCAGCAGCGAATAGTTATCTGGTCACTTAGACTAACCTTAGCATTGATCAGCGGGGAAACCCAGTTCCACAGCTCTGATGCCAGATCACCAGAGATGAATAAGTGGTTGAGATCCTATGGAGCTGGGGATTTGCAGTAGCTGCACTTGGAAAACAGTGGGATACCACACTCTACCACCCTGCTATCTACCGGCACAGCACGGTGAATTATCTTCCATAACAAAATAGCCGCCCTCGGAGCAATGGCAGAGTGCCATAAATTGGCCCATGAGCCCCTGACAATTCCTGTCGGCTGGAGAATATCACTAGCCGACTTAACCGTGAAATTGCCTCTAGCTGTACCAGTCCAAACACATACATCAGCCTCGCTTCTCAAGTGGAGGTTGGGAACGCAGTGGTCATTATTGAGAAGAGTCCATGCAGCATGATGTGGGTCCTGGGTGACCTCCCTGACAGAAGCCGGGGGCAGATCCTGCAGCCTACTGCTCTCACCTGACTGCACTGATCTAACTAGAGGCCCACTCCCGGTCCAGTTATCCTTCCAAAAATCCGCTCCACCCCCATTTCTAATTATCCAGCGAGTGTTATTGATGATTAAACTTTTTGCCTGCTGAAAAACTCCAGATGGCATGCCTGCAGGGAAGGCCCTTGTGCAGTCATAGAGGTGGGTTTTAATAAACCTTTGCCGGGCATATTGAGACCAAAGCGAGGAGCCTTGGACGATAGTCCACAGAGCTTTAGTTGCCAGTGATAATTGAACCCGGTGGAGATCCCTTATGCCAAGACCCCCTTCCATCTGTGGCTTCTGAATATTCTGCCAAGCAACCCAGTGACGACGCCTCAATTCTTCGGAACCCTGCCAAAAGAAATTAGCGCACATGCGATCAATAGCATTGATAATTATTTTGGGGATAAAGCAGGTAGAAGCTAGGTAGACTGGCATGCTTCGGAGGACAGAGTTGATGAGATTGGCTCTCCCGGCCTAAGAGAGAAACTTGGACTGCCATCCCTCAAGCCTCAACCGCACTTTGTCCACAATGTATTTGAAGTCTGAACATTTATATCTCCCTTTCTTCGCAGGGATACCCAGGTAGCAGAAACCTTCAGCCTGAAACTTATACCCAGTGAGGATATGAATGGATTGTTTGAGGACTGGGGGAGCTTTTGCAAATACAGTAAAACTACTTTTCGCAGCATTAATCTTCTGCCCAGAGCTAGATTCATATCTTTTGACAAACCGCTGGAAGGATAATATGTTCTGTTTGCTAGCATTCAGGAAAATAAGTGTGTCATCAGCATAAAGAAGATGGGAGATCTGAATCGCATGTCTAGGCCCGTTGTAACCCCTCAGCACTCCTGACTGGAACAAGGCAGATAGTCTTCTGCTCAGCACTTCAGAGGCTATGATAAACAGATAGAGTGCCAATGGGTCGCCCTGCCGAATGCCTCTATTGGATTTGAAGAAACCTGCCATGACACCATTGAAGTTAATGGAAAACCAGCAGTTGAACAGCAGCATACCAATATATGAAGTGAATCTAGTGCGAAATCCAAACTTCCTCAGGATTGCAAGAATAAAATCACACTCCATTCTATCATAACCTTTGGCCATGTCAAGTTTGAAAATAGCGTTGTGGCCCCTGACCTTCCTGTTGATGTCCATCATAAGCTGTCTGGCTAGAGCAACACTGTCCAAGATGTATCGAGTCTTGACAAATGCCCCTTGTTCCTTCAAAATTATACTGGGCAGGATTGGGGCAAGGCGCTCTGAAATGATGCGGGAGATGATTTTGTAGGAGAAGTTACACAGACTAATCGGTCGGAAGTCATTATAGGACCGAGACTCCTGCACCTTGGGGAAGACGACAAAGTTGAATCCCTGTGAGACGAGGTGTTCGAAGAATCGTGCGGTTCTTAATTAGCAAAGTTAATACTAAGCTGACATGAGAGCTTTCCAATGTTTTACGAAGGCAGATTCTTTAAGATCAAATTGTTTGACGTGGTGTCAGAATTCTTTGGTTTTATCCCACCCTTTCAGTCTTTCCAACGTTTTGTTTGGATGAGAAGTAAGAATATAGGTTAGGGGCCCGTTTGGTTGGGATTAGTAAGGAATTTCAATAATTGGAATTCTTTGTATAATTTCATCCCAACTGATTGTGTTTGGTAATTAAATGGGCCATAGATTATGGCCTTGAAATCTTCACCTCCCAAAAGCTTAACCAAATGTACCTTTATCATATCATAATTATTCAAAAGCTGGATTATAAGTTTTAGAGAGAGAGAGAGAGAGAGGGAGAAATGGGAACACTTTTCATAATCTCCAAAGGTTGATCTTCACCATCTTTTTCTCACTCTAAAGGATTATGAAAAAAAGTCATAATCCATTGAGTTGTCAAATAGACAATGTCTCAAAGTTGTCTTGACTTTTATACTCGGTGAACTTTTTAAAACAGAGAGAGAAAGATATAAGAGAAAGAGAGTTAAATAATCTACAAAAAACTCCTCTCATAAAACTTCGACGTGGATTTCGAGACCCAAAACCTCTGACACTATAACATTTGCCCTTTGCAGAAATTTTTTTTAAAAAAATCACCCAACGATCCCAAGCAAATGAGCCCTTAAGAGAAAAACTGTTCGTTGAAAATACGGAAGCGCTAACAACATGTTTGGTGTTCAAACAATTCAATTATTAAAATCCGATCTCCGAGGGTCTATCTTTTAATTACTCTTGAGAAAGAGAGGAACAACATCCCTCTTTATTTTTAGAAGCCAGATGGTTAATTAGAATCCACAGCGTTTTAAATTTTACGGTAAATTCGCCCTAATTCTAATAGCCCGATAAATAAAAGCTAGCCATATCTCTAGAATAGATCAACTCCGGGGAATCGCACAGAAAATTAACTCAATTTTAATAAATTTTATGGCACCTTCGTCTGGGCTTTATAAGAAATGCATTTGGCTCATCTAACCTAGAGGTTATCTGAAAAAATGAGGTCACTGTAAACTCAATTTATTTATGCCATGAATACATCGGAACAACGTCCACTCAAGATTATACAGATCTTAATTAGGTGATGAGATTAACTCCATGATCGATAATAAATACAAGTGGATGACTGAGATACAGAAAATACCTCAATAAGACACTTTAAAATACAAATAGCATTTTCTTAAACATAACAGGGATACTCAGCTTCCTTTGTCAGTCTACTCTTTACCTACAAATACCTAGAACCAACAGATGGAGGCTTGGAGAAGACAGGAAAGCTTTGTGAGGACAGGTGGACCTCACCAAATGCAGCTAGATGAACAATGAACACAAGCATCCTCCAAAAGGGCGATGAGAATACGATTCTGGCCACAATTGAGCAGAGGGCAAGGGCACCCGCTGCCTAGCTCACGTCCTTGATGCTCTGTGAAGGGCCTTCACCTGGAGCCCTTGATCAACCTGCAGAGTTAAGGTGGATCTGTACGTAACCTTTCTGTCTGCATCGTTCAACCTGAACACGAAGAAGTGGATGAGCACTGCTGCAAAGACCTTCATCTGCCTGTATGCGAAGTCCTTCCCGAGGCAGACCCTTGGCCCTGCTTGGAAGGCCGCGAACTTGAAGGGGCTTTGCGGCTGGAAAACCCCCTTCTGGTCGAGCCACCTCTCCGGGCGGAACTCCTCTGCGTCCTCGCCCCACAGGTGTTTCATCCTGCCCATGGAGTACGGCACGTAGCACACAGTGTCCCCCTTCCTCACGTCGAACCCGCTCGGCAGGGTGTCGTCTGAGAGGCAAGCTTTGGGGTCCTTCCACCATGGAAGATTATACATGAAATTTACATGCTATTCTCACAGGAAAAAGGAGAAAAAAGTTTCGAGGAACCAGTATGAGCTAATAATGTGTGACAGGGAGCTTACCACAGGAACAGCGGGGTACAGCCTTAGGGTCTCCGTGAGGGCGGCATGGAGGCAGTGCATCTTGTCAAGTGCTGCCTCTGTCAAGAATGTGGCGAAATCTGTCATCGGTATCGTGGAATCTGCCCCCGTCGCCATGGCCACCTCCTGTGCTACCTTCTCTTGCACGTCCGGGTGCTTGCAGAGCATGTAGAAGAACCAGGAGAGAGTGCCCGCCGTGGTGTCTCTACCGGCAATGACCAAGTTCAGTACTATGTCTCGCAGGTACTTGCTGCTCATCTTGGAACCCCGTTCGCTCTCCGCCACAAATCTCGACAAGATGTCATCTTTCTCCATCTGCAAACCGGTAAAAATCTACGAATTAATAGATGATGGGTCGTAGAGTAGAGTTTCTTTTTCTTTCTTGAGGTAGGGGGTGCGGGGGCCATTGAGGCTAGCCGTTTCATGCCCAACCTACTTCCTGTTGAGCAGAGATCTGGTCTGTCCTCCTCTGGATGATCCCGTACAAGAACCCATCGATCACTTTGAGGTGTTCCTTCAGCGCGGCCTCTGTTCCGATGTTCAGAAGCCTCTTGAGCTTCCAGAACACATCGAAGTAACGCCTCACGATCAGCTCCCCCGAGGCGTCGAACGCCTTCGCGAACCTGCTCCCCTCCCTGTTCGAACCAGACAGGTTGTCCAGTTCCACTCCGAATCCCACTTTGAATATAGAATCCAGTGTGCATCTCATGAGCAGAACCTGCCATGAGATCAGCAAGAGTACCCTCAGCCGTCAGCTCCGTGTTATATATATATATATATATATACTTGCAGGTGTATATATATGCTCTCACTTGGATGTCCACCGCGCGCTTGGAGTCCGCAGCCTCAGAAATCACCTGGGCAAGCTCGATGGCCTTTTCCCTGAAGACGCCGCTGCTGTAGTCCCTCAAGTTCCTCGTCGTGAACTCGAAGCTCGCCAGCTTCCTCTGCTGCCGCCACTTGTCGCCGTCCACGGCGAACATCCCGTCGCCCAAGAAGTCATTCATGATGTCATAATTATATGGTCCCTGCAAGTTACTTCGCATGAACAAATCTATCCCGCGTCTGATAAAGAAAAACTGACAGATCTAGTACTCTCAAACTTCCCGCAATCCTATATGGGTTTGTGATGAGCTCGAGGTCGACCGGTTGTTGTTATACCTTGCCGTAGTTTGCGAAGTTGGTTCTGAGGATGTGCTCGACGTCGGCGGGGTCGACGAGGAAGACGTAGTTGCTGATGGGGTGGAACGTCCGGAAGTTGCGATACCTGCGGGCGAGGTCGGCATGATAGTCGTGGAACCTGGATAGGTGGAACAACTGGTGGAAGACGGTGCCCACCAAGGGGTGGAGCCTGCGGCCTCTCTTCGTCCTCCTGTTTCTGAGCAGTGCCTGGACGCTGAGCAGTAGAGCCGCGGCGGTGGCCACGAGAGATACCAGAGTGGTGAGGTGGGTGTAGAAGAGCTCCATGGTGGGCGGCCTTGCTGGGTATTCTCACTGTTAAGTCCTTATATGTGAGATTTCAAGTGTTACAAGGAGTGTTCTTCACTGACTTTATAGATAGAGAAGGAAATGATTTATTGCACCCATCCAAGAGAAAGAGTATCAAGAACATAGGGGAAAAAAGGTAAATCTCTAGTACTCTTGGTAAAGAAATAAATAAAGAAGTAGAATGATCGCCAATTCCTCTTAGTAAATAAAGAGATAAGAAGTTTACAGATAAAGAATTAAAACGAGGCCCCAATAAACACATAAAACATATGGTAGAGTGTCTCTCCAAATAAAAGATATGGAAATGGATGTCAAACTAGAAAGAAAAGTGCAAAACACATGAAAGAAAGAAAGAAAGCAAGCAAAATTTCTAGCACAATGATTATAAAAAAAAATGCAATGTGAAGAATATGGAGAAATTGACGTAATCTCCACTTGTCATCATAATCTAATACGTGTGGATTTGGGAGGGCACACAATGAAGAACTAAGGATGCCAAGACTCGGAAGGGAGAAAAGCATTGAATAGATCAGTTAATTTTGACATGGCCTTACATACAATTAAAAGAGTCTGGGAAAAGAAAAAAGAAAGAAACCTACAGAAATTGCAGTGGTGAGTTAGACAAATTTGAAATTTCACAAAATGAAAGAGGGACCAATTTATCTCCACACAATTTAACATAAGAGTGTGACTACTCTTGACAAAACGATCTGCACATTCTAGGATCGCTCATCTACCCAAGCCGCAAAAGTAAAGAGAAAAAGTTTCATGGATTCGCCAAAACCAAGTCCCAAGCACATCCTTTCTCTGTATTCCAGTACTAAACACCATCCGTAAGAAAAACCCTTTACTTAAATGCCAAGTATGAATTCAACGGCAAAACCAAATCAAAAGCACGCAGGGGAACCCCAAAACATCTTTGTATATGCCATGCAATCAGATATCCAAAAGAAACTAATTAACTTCGCAAGCACGCGCACCAACACTATATTCACGTTTCGGCAGATTCTCCCTTTGCCCCAAGTCAACACTGCGTGCTGCTTTCGCAGGCACGGAAATCTCACCAAAGAAGGAGCAAGATACCGACTTGGGGACAGCAGGAAGCCCTAGGCAAGGAAATGCGGACGTAATAACCCAATGAATACACAAAAAAATGAACAAAGACAGCACACACTGACTGCGATTTCGGTTAATGAGCTGGGAAGCTTGCAGGCCGGCCACCCGGTTGTTGCATTCGATCCAGATGCAAAAGAGTTCAGAGACTGGCTAACGGAGGGGGGGGTCTACGCTTACCGGTGGGAGGACGGGGCGGCGGCGCTGTTGTGCCGCCGCTGCTTCCGGGGACGGTCGGACGCGGACGGGACGCAGGCGTCGGCTCCTTCTCGACCCCTTTTCCCTCTCGTTTGTTGGAGACAACGAGACAGTCGGAGATCGGATAGGAAGCAAGACAAGATAAGAAAACACCTGATATTATAATAATTTGACGGGGGTCTCTAGATCTCGATTTTTCACAAATTAAGAATGTAACTGAGAAACGACGATTTGATTTGATTTGGTTTGACGTACCGCCTTTTTTTTTTTTTTTTAGAAAACATAGAGGTAACTTTCGTTAACTAAAGCATAGATACGTACAATAAGGGAAGCAACATTCAGAACATACAGTAGTTACACTATAGATGATATTGACACTCGCTGAACATGAGCAGCCACCGTTGGCCCATAACATGGATTTCCAGACGAAGAGATAAGAAGACAAGGAAGAACAGTAGAGAACACAAACATCCCTCTTGGATGGGAGGATCTGGAGACGCCGAGGAAGAGACTGTCACTTTTATAGGTGACGGAAACCTTCCTCGAGGAGTGCAAGACTGTCGAATCGCACTATCTGATGGCGGTGAAGAGAAGGTGCTCGGGTGGCCAGCATCACAAAGGATGCATGGGGGATAAGCGCAGAGTCTCCGAGTCTTTTTGATATCGAAGGAGGAAGCCCGAAACCTGCATCACGGAACAAACCCTCGCTTCTCCGGGTGTTCGGGGAATCGCCCCATCGACGAGAGAGTGATCGATCGCGGGAGGGGGGCGGGAATGCTGGGGGAGGAGGGACCGGATGGGGGAGTGTGAGGAAGAGGGAACGGGGGTAGGGGGAGCTATGTGCGGGGTCCAAAAATGGAGGGGGTGGGGGGACAAAGGATCGGCCGGGGACGGGGGAGGGAGGGGAGAAGGAAGGGGGAAAAGGGGGGGAGGTTGGGTGCGGCGCAGAAGGGGGGAGGGGTTGGGTGCGACGCAGGAGGAGGACAGAGATGAGGAATGGGGAGGAGGTGGTGGGTGAGGGGACGGATGGTGGAGGGGGGAGACGCCGGTGGAGGGGGAGAGGGGGAGGGGAGCGGCTGACGGCGGGGAGAAGGAAAGGGCAGGGGGTGGGGGGCGGAGGGCCGGCTGGGAAGGGAAGGGGGGACGGGGGGCAGAGAGGGGGAAGTGGAGGGACGCCGGAGAAAGGAGAGGGGGCCGGGGGGACAGGGGAATAGCGGAGGGTCGGCAAGGGAGGAAGGGAGGCAGGAAGGGAGGGGTTTCCAGAGGAGATCGGGGGAGCCCCGATCTCTCCTGACAGATCCAGGTGGGGTCAAAAAACCCCCCTGACAAATTCCAGGAAGAGTCCCCGGAGAGACTTACCTGGCGAAGGCCTCCTGCAGAGGAGAGGGAGGAGGGGGGGGATCCCAGCGGGAGCTCCCCCCCACCCGACGTTCCGCCGGTGGAGACCCCCGCGACCGGAGGAGGAGGGAGGCTCGGCGCGCTGCTGCCTCCCCGTTTTCGATAGGGGTGTCGCATACCGCTCTTATTAAAAGTTCCCAAGACAGGGAAAATAAATAATGATTTTTATATTTCATAATATAACTATAAGATCATTTATATCAAGAATATTTCACATGGTACAATATTAAAAGAATAACTATCTTATAATAGCGTCATTTGTGTTCCACTTGTTACAGATGATGACTTGTCAAGTGCCTACTGGTGTGACGGCGTCGGCCTATCCTTATACAGGAATGGCCCTCGTGTTTACATTACGGCCAGAACTTAATAGATGATGGAATGATAATTACTTAGGGCACCTTTGACATCCGGGTAAGGGGGGCGGCTAACCGACCCTGAAGGGTCGATTGAGATAATCGACCCTCGGTTAGCCGATTGTGTGAGGGGGAGGGCGAGCGGAGGTGGGGCCCCTCGGTTAGTCGGTATCGGCTAACCGAGGGACCAAGCCATTGTCAAAGACGGCCTTAGCAAAAAAAAAGGGGTGGCATGACTATTTTCCTTTCCATGTGAGTGATGCAGATTTGTATAAATTTTGTGTGTGTATGCTTCTTCTTTCAGAATTTTACATACTTTTAAGGTAGCTTTGTTATCGGAACAAGGGCGGATATCACACTCGATGGAAGAGATAATTTGTTGGGCTCACATTCTCCTCTCACACACATGCACCGCATTTGACTCTGGACGACGTGTTTGAGCCCAGAGAGTCGAACACAGTATCTTAGCTGAAAAATAAAGAGTATCCTAACTGAAAAATAAAGAGAGCCTTAAAGGGCATGTACCGCCACTAAACTTTCCAGGGAATCAAAACCCGTAAATGGGTTTGTCATTCATCACATTTTTGGGCGTTGTTTGTGTGCAGACAAGGGAGTACGTATGATTTGATTTCATCCTGAATTCGTACGAGAGAAGCCAAAATTTCAACCATGAAATATATATCATGGACGATTGGGACGATCTTGGTCCCAATATTTCCAGATGGGCGAGGACGTACAATTTGGTGTCATGTCGTCATCCGCTGCTCCAGCGAGATGGAACAGAGTTTATTGAAAGTAGCTGAGGCTTTCTCAAAATTTAATGATCAGTTTCTCCTCATTACTTGTTAAGGATTTCTGTCCACATTGGGGATGCCTTCTCTCCCATTGATAAGATTGGGACGGGTTAATTAGGTAGCCCAAATTTTAGTAGGATTAGTATTGATGATTATTTATCCTACAAAAATTAAAAATCTCCGATGTAAATTCCTTGAATGGGTTTAAGAACAAGTAGGAAAAATGAGCTGATGAGTTAGAAGTCGTCTTTGGTAACGGTCATAGCACAAGGTTTTCACCGAAGTTATCTAATTATTTTAGGCCCTCTTTGATGACCAGTCAGGATAAAACCGAATGGTCACCCCACCTATCTTCTTAATTGGGATCGAATAGGTAGTTCAGCCCAAATCATTAGAATGGATTGTTCTACCAAAGCCTCACATTTGCACTAGCTTGACCCCCGAGTTTTCAGAATCCACCAACGTCGGTTACTGCAAAATTGGTGAAGAAGTCATCCTCACCTGGTGCAATCGGCGAATACCGCAACCCTGTGCGGCCTACTCTGTTATCAAAGTCAGTCTAATTAGCGCAACTTTGATTACATGTTAGAATAAATTAATTTGGGTGAGCCTGGGTGGACTATTTCTTGGATTTCAAGATTTTTGATTTGGTAACTTATCTTAACTGAGATTGGATAGGACACACTGCAAGAAAAAATTGGTCCAACGACATAATTTTGCGACAAGTTTTTTTAGTCTCTAATTCGCGATGGATTAACGTCGAACAGAGTATCCGTCGCTAATGCAGACAAATATCGAGTTAGAGTTTGATTCATGACGGACTAGTCCGTTGTAAAAATATCCGTCTTAGTTGTACGACCAATGTGTGACGGAAAGAATTCGGTCGCAATATCTAATAGATAATTTTACGACGGAAAAATTTTCGTCACAAATTTCGTCGCAATTGTACGACGTAACTTGTGACAGATCTATTCTCGTCGCAATAATAAATAATTTTACGACGCATATTTTTTCAGTACTATATCGATCATAAAATTAGAGATGGATTTGACACGGATTCTTTTTCATCGAAATAATAAGATAGATTGTCTGTCACAATATCACATAACTAGCTTATTTTTTGAAGCTAAAAATGAGAAGCCTATTTTTTGAAGGAAACAATTTGTTCTTCTTAGGCCCAATCGATGTTATCGTAGAACTAACTTCCCTTTGAAGCTTATACCGTCAAAGTTTGATGTCTAAATCTAGTTTTTTTATAGGACATGATTTGGAAAAATTGCAGAATAAATTAGACCATAAAAATTTATTTTTAAAAAAATTATTATAGAGTAAATCAGGCTATGAAATTTTTAATTTTTTATAAACTTCGATATTAATTGCCTGACACAACCAGGAGGGGGTGAATAGGTGTGCATATAAAATAATTACGTATTGAAATTAATCTCATAATTGCAACGGAAAATAAATCTGTGGAACTAAGCAAATCACATAGTCACCGAGTTTTTATACTAGTTCGGTAAGCCCTTCTAGACTTCCCTAAGTTTAGTTCCCTACAACACGTACAGGATTTCACTAATCTATACCAAGGCTACATTTGATGTTTGTTTAGGGTCAGCTCCCCATCCGATCTTAACAGGTCTCTGCGAATCTTCCCACCGATTTTCCAGAAACTAGCAATCCAATTGATCGTCACTAACCTTGCACATGAAATATGGGTATTCCTAGACCAACAAATGCTCTAATTGAAACTGTCAATGATGCAGTATTAAAGATCCACTCTTCTGCTCCCAGATGAGCGATTGGAGGACTGTGAATCACAAGAAGAAATAAATACACTTGCATACAGATAGAGGAGCAAACTAGGAATGTCGTTGGAGAACAATTCCTCCTCTTGAATTATTCTTGGACTGAGGACTTCGTAGGTGAAGCTTTCACGATAGTGAAGTCCTTGGCGTGAACACGCAAGAAGCATAGTTCTGAGATCACTTTGATTGCAGATGACGTTCAACTTCAGTTGCTTCGTATTCTCTTAAATGTTTTATTTTATTGCAATCTCTAGCTATTTATAGACCGAGGGCTTTGTGTTCGTTAGATACATAAGCCTTCAACGGCATGATTCTCACCTCGCAACGTTGTAAAGATTTGACTAGCTCTTACACCTTGAGCTTTCCAACGTGAATCGTTTGGTCTTTATCCAGTCATCAGTTTGGATGCTCCGGACTTTGTCCAAGTAGTAGGTAGAGCGAATCTTCTATTGTAGAGATATGTATGTCTGTATATTTTCCTCTTCCGTGCTTGTATGTCTCTGTCCTCCCAGGGCGTATTGGCGTGAACGCGCAAGAAGCATAGTTCTGATATCACTTTGATTGCAGATGACGTTCAACTTCAGTTGCTTCGTATTCTCTTAAATGTTTTGTTTTACTGCAATCTCTAGCTATTTATAGACCGAGGGCTTTGTGTTCGTTAGATACATAAGCCTTCAACAGCAGGATTCTCACTTCGCAATGTTGCAAAGATTTGACTAGCTCTTGGACCTTGAGCTTTCCAACATGAATCATTTGGTCTTTAATTATCCAGTCATCAGTTTAGATGCTCCGTTCTTTGTCCAAGTAGTAGGTAGAGCGAATCTTCTATTGTAGAGATATGTATGTCTGTATATTTTCCTCTTACTTGCTTGTATGTCTCTGTCCTCCCAAGGCGTATTGGTGTGAACGCGCAAGAAGCATAGTTCTGAGATCACTTTGATTGCAGATGACGTTCAACTTCAGTTGCTTCATATTCTCTTAAATGTTGTGTGTTATTGCAATCTATAGTTATTTATAGACCGAGGGCTTTGTGTTCGTTAGATACATAAGCCTTCAACGGTAGGATTCTCACCTCGCAACGTTGCAAAGATTTGACTAGCTCTTGGACCTTGAGCTTTCCAACGTGAATCGTTTGGTCTTTATCCAGTCATGATGCTCCGGTCTTTGTCCAAGTAGTAAGTAGAGCAAATCTTCTATTGTAGAGATATGTATGTCTATATATTTTCCTCTTACGTGCTTGTATGTCTCTGTCCTGCCATGGCGTATAACCTGTAGGCATACTAGAAATACCGTTGCCATGCAAAGCTTTAAATGCAAGGTGAGATAAAGTGGGAAAATTTTTGAAATATGAAATGATGTGTAAAAAGTAATATAGGCTCCATGCATAGTATATTTCTACTTTTCATATAAAGAGATAGCACGTAGTGAGATACGAAAAAGAATGCATTATTATACGTCTAAAGGATGCAAAAGTATCCTAACAGATATAGAACAATAAATGCAGATGTAAGTCTTACATACATCTTAATGCGAAAGTATCACAGCTAGTACAACGCAATAAATGCAGACGTAGGGATCCATCAATTATTCAACCATCTTTTTCACGTAAGACATACGCCCTTCTAAGACATGTGGGAGATTAGGAGACCATTTATCTTTTACGTACATGGATTGTGGCTTTAGAACATCCCACGCAATTGCTTACAAGTGGGAAATACGAAATATTATTTTGTATTTAGATGATTGCACGTGTCTTAATTCAATCGATACTGAAGGAAAGAGATGCGTTTGTCTTAATTTTAGCTTAGATATAAGTAGAATAATCTACTTCTTTGCAAAAAAAAAAGTTTTAAACTTTTGTTCTTAAATAGTGAAGCAATAACTACTTCGAAGTTGTCTGGAATTTGTCACTTCTGAGGGTAGGCGAAACATCGCCTATCTTGCTTATGAAAAGTGAGGAGGGGAAAACATGTCAGGCCTAGTAACGCCCGGCCCATTGTGGTCCAAAGTGGCCCGGCCAGTAGTGGCCCTCTCCAGCTGACCGGTAGCCCCAAAATGTGGCCCAGTTGAAGCCCATCGAGGGCCTGGCCAGTCCATGGGCGAGATCTTCGTGTTTGTATATTCCGGATGCCGTAAGACTCGCCAACAGAGGAATGTTGAAGCCGCCATTATATGACTTACCCCGATGAGCACTTGGCCGCACCCACGCCACCAAGACACTCGCCACAATGCCTCTCCTTAGAGAGCAGGCGAGTGAGCAACGGGTGATCCTCACAATTGGGCAGGACACTACTCCACTAACAACGTCATCGCTAAGTCAAGGAAGAGACGACATCTCAACATGTATAAGTAAGTCCCCAGACAGACCTACATGAGACACACAAATGAATACTCATAGAAAGAGACTCCAACAACATAAAAGGTAGGCCATACAGAGGGTGAAGATTGAGAGTTCACCACCTAGTTCTCCCTAGCCCTGTCTCCGAGAACGCGCCGCCCCTCCGAGCACTCTCTTCATCTCCGTGCATCATCGCCTCTACTATAGCCTCCTTTCTTCCCCTGACTCTAGCCTTCTGTCTATTCTCTCACCCACTTCTAACTTAAAATATCATAGGGTTATCTCTTAGGATCACTCTCAGGGCTCCTTATGAGATTTGATCTAGTGGTTGCAGGTTTCTTTGAGGTGGTCAACTATTCTTCTCCATAAAACAAATCTCAAAGATATAGTATGAGATGAAGGAAACACTTTTCTACTTCTACAAAAAATTTCCACCTACTTTAGTTATGGTTCTGAAGTAGTAGCAATATCATCTACTTCAATTATAAAAGTTTTCTGCCTATCTTAGTTATATTTCTAAAGTAGCAAGAACATCACATATTTCAGTTGTAAAAGCTTTCCGCCTACATTAGTATCATTTCTAAAGTACCAAGAACATCACCTACTTCAGTTATAAAAATTTTCGCCCATCTTAATTATATTTTTGAAGTAATAGGAATCTCACCTACTTCAGTGATAAAAGTTATCCGCCTATCTTTGTTATATTTCTAAAGTAGCAGGAATATCACGTACTTTAGTTTTATTATTTTGCGATTATAGCGAAGTACTTATTCAAGTTTTGTCATTTTCCTAGATAGTAAATGTATCATTTATCTGTGTTATAGACATTGAATCATACTTTGAGCCTAAGTAACTTGAGGACCTGAAGAGGTTAAACCTATAAACTATACTTAGTCTATTTTCGATGAAATGCATATTTATTTTTGTAATAGTCTAATTTATTTTGTCATAAACCAAAATAGCTAACGGGAGAGAAAAGTCATTTTCCCAACATTCAAAAATGTGGATATTGAATGATTAATGTAAAATGAAAATGTTTATTCAAGTCATTTAAGCATGAGATATTTTAAGTAAAATCAATAAAAATATTTCTTATTTCTTGATAAAAAGTTAAAAGAACTATTCTTTTCTGCTTTGACAAGAAGAGGGCATCTTTCTCAAAATTTATGCTACTTTTTCAACATCTTTGCAATATCATAAGTTTCAAACAGATGGGGAAAAATCTGATTTCTGACAGATTTTTAAATAGAAGAAAATTCTAAATAATTATGTTAACTGTGTCAAATCTTATTAGAATGTTTCTCATCCTTTTAGCATAATTAACTTAAAATATTTTATTTTTAATAGAACATTAAAAAAGATAATGAAAACAACATCCAATTTGACGACCAACAATTCAAAGGAGAAGATTCAAAGACGATCACATAACTCATTTGCCTTATTAAAATTATTATATTTCAAATTAAAATAATACTTATTACAGATCATAGTTTGTCCTCATGTTCTCCATTGGTTTAAGTGGATGCCAACCTTTTAGGAAGATGAAATCTCATGGAAAGGTAGGGTCAGTGGTAGTACAGATGTTGACTGTAAAGCGAGGTTTGTCGTGACGCACCTTATCGATGTGTATCGCATGTGCTGGATCATGTTAGAGAAAATCTAGTATGCCGATAAGTTGGTATGACATGACATAGTTGTTGAGAGTGGGAGGAGGAGGTGACAGATGTAGCAGCCTAGGGGGAGGGTGACGGAGGATGGGGAGGTCACGACGGAGCTCCACGGGGAGCGGGTGGCCACCACGGTCAGAGGTTGAGGCATCCGCAGATCGTTGACCTAACATTGGTTGGGATGGTGGTGACGGACACCACTGGCAGAGTGGGGGACGTCGTGACGTTTACGCCGAGCAACAATGGTGACTGTGGCGACCCGGGATCCGAGTACCGGAAAGGAACCGGCGCATCTGGAATCTCGACCCTTCAACCCACGAGCCCGAAGACTCGGAAGGGTAAAAAGGGATGGTGTGGGAGTACAAGAGAAGTTAAAATAACTGCAGAGATAGCATAATAACTAAAATAAAATACATAGCATAATATAAATAAAATAAACTGCTACAAGGTCCATCATATCTCATGTCCAAATAAAGTACAGTCAACAGAAGGAAAAATACAACTACACGGGGCATTCCCCGGCGTACAACTACACGGGACATATCCCGGCTCTGGCAGACTGGCGACTAACCCTGGCTAGGAGAACCACGCTGAAACTCAGCCGCCCCTCTCGATGACCCCGCCTCACCTGAAAAGCAGGGGTGAGCCTCATTTCATTAGCCCAATAGGGATCTCCCGGACCCCCACCGCACAACGAGGAAAATTAGGCGAGAAGACGGGAACAAGCACGGAAGGTAACACTACCTAGCAGGAGCACGGTAGAACCAACAAGCAGTAATAAATAAATGGAAAAGCCATCTAACTAACCATACCATATAAGCGAACCTCGGTCCATCAAAACTCGAGTCTGTACCTGCCAGTAGACAAGAGCACCACCCACTAGAAGAACTACCGGATGCATCCCATGACGTCTTACACCGCGTCACAAGTATCTAGCTACAACGCCCCAGGTGGAGACAAAGACACACTCAGTAACCAGTACCATAAACAAGGACTAGTTGAGGTCGCGCTCGTCAGCGCGGGCCAGAAGCCCTCAGCCCCATGTGCACACTCAGACCATACGCCCTAGGCCTTTCCTCTAGCTAGTTATTCCCCCGAAGACTGGACTCGGCTGTGCGTGGGGGCCCTACGGTAACCAGCTGTGGACACCAAAAATTGCACGTCCATATGTCCCGCTGAGCCCCTCATTAATGTCAAAGTCAAAGGAAGAGGACCCGGAGAGACTGGCCATCCAGGGCTCCGGGAAGATACTACCGCCCGGTAAATCCCCGCATTTGCACGGGCGCATTAAGAGACCGAGAAGTCACAGGATGTCCTCCTGATTTAACACACTGCTACGGACCCACCCTCGGGCCCCTAACGGTGAAGAAATATCTCAGAATGCACAGCTTCAAGTTCCCGAAGCAAAAGCAAAGGCCCCTGTCAAAACGGCACCTTTAGTGCCTCCAGCGACACGGGCCTGAGGCCCTTCAGCGGCACGGCATTTCAGCTCCCAGCGGCACGGCCCTTCAGCCCTTCAGCGGCACGGCCATTTGGCCCTTCAGCGGCACGGCCATTTGGCCCTTCAGCGGCACGCTTCATTCAAGGTTTCACCAAGTCTGTACAGCCGTCAGCCCAAGTCTGTACGTTGGCAGTTGCACACGAAGTCTATACAGCCGTCAACTTTCAAGTCTATACATCGGTGAAATAGTCAGTATACGACTGACATGACCGTGAGTGGTTTTCTTCTCGCCCCCGCGCGAGGATTTCAATACCTCGTAATAGATCTTTCATGCAATTAATCTCTTGGCCATGAGGCCCTGAATCCCGGTGATTAATCAAGGGTGTTCCCTCGTATGGGGGATGTAAATGACGTCGTGACCTTTATGGCGTGACGGGTTTTGGTCCTAACACGAACCACACAATCGTCTGACGAAGTCAGGTCGAGCGCACCATGGGCTCTTTAGAGCCCGAACAAATTATCACTTCGGTGACTGGCACACCCACGCACTCAAGAGACGAACCACCTGAACAAGCGAATTTCAGTGCGTCCACACCAGCCTAACAACCGTCTCTCTCGGGTCAGCCGCTTCACCACTCCCTGGTGGGTCAGCACCGCGTGCCGTAAGAAGACTACGACTAGTGGACGTGTCATCAGAGGTAAGATTCAACTCACAGAAACCACCGATCGAAGAGAAACGGGACTGCAACCCACTTGGTGTAGCCCAGCGTCTGGCGGTCCTACCTTGGGCCGCCACATAGACTCTAGCGGCCCAACCTTGGTCCACCACAGAGACTCTAGCGGCCCAACCTTGGTCCGCTAGAAGGTGAGTCACAGTGGGCCTGGCGGTCCCATCTCAGGCCGCCACGATGCTCTAGCGGCCCAATCTTGGTCCGCTAGACTCGCTCTGGCGCCCGTACCTACGGCCGCTAGAGGGCACGTGACCCCAACGGTCAAAACATACGCCCCGAGGCGCAACGATCAAAAATGGAGTTAGCGGTCGAAGCTTCGGCCGCCACCCCAGTTGGCGGTCTATCGTGCGGCCGCCAGCCCACGAAAACCCCTGCCGACAAAACAGTACCCTGTGGCGCGCCTACCTTAGGCCGCCAGGGGTGTGGCGGTCTCTGAAAGGGCAGCCACACCCACCCGAGAATGAAACCGGCGGGAACAATCCCAAAATCCCGTTCCACGCCCCGATCATCCTCCGATGATGGGGAAAACAAGGGGGAAGCTCCCCCAACCCCCCTAGCATGCATCTAAAGCCCCAAATAGGTCAAAACCCCAACGAATCGACGGATCCGGTGCACAAGCCCTAAACATGGATTTTACCCTCCCGACTCAAAAACGCCCCTCTCGGTCTCCCCACGGCCTAAAAATCACGAGGAAAGCTGTAAGGAGGATAAGGATCCGTCCCCCTATCTCAATGGAGCACGAGCTCTGCCGGATCGCCGCCAATCGCAAGAAGAAGCTTTTAAACCCTCGCACGCCCTGCCCCTCGCCGCGAAAAGCACGCTCCCGTGTTCGCCTCGTCGCCGCCGCCGCTGCCGGAGTGGAGGGGGCCCCGTCTCGGCCGTCTGGGGAGGAAGAACCGCCGCGGTGGGTAGGGCGCTCCAACGATCGGGAGAAGAAAGAAGAATAAGAGGAAAATAAGAAAAGGGGAAAAGAAAAGGGAAAATTAGGGGGTATTTATAGAAAATCTGAAAAATACCAAAAATATCAAAAAATATAAAATACGTTTTCGCGATCCTCGGAACACGTACAACGTGATGGTACCGTCTCGAAGTAGGAGAACGCAAGGGTTAGCTCGCAAACGCGTTCCACAGGTCCGTCAGTGAAAAACACGCGTAAACCACAAAACAAGCTCCGGGACCCCCGAAAGTGATTCGAAACTCACGGATCCAGATCCAAAAAATGTCCAAAAACTTGAGACATTACAGCCCTCCTCCCTTAAACAAATTTCATCCTCAAAATTAAGGACAAGGCACAGGGGTAGGGGAGAAGACTCACCCGAACAAATAAGGATACAGCTGCCTCATCTCATCCTCACGCTCCCACGACGCCTCACCACCTGAGTGACGCTGTCAGACCACCTTAACCAGAGAAATAACCTTGTTCCGCAGGCGCTGGTCACGCCGATCCTCGATGTGGATAGGGTACTCCAGGAGGGACAAGTCTGGGGTCACCTCGGGCCAAACAGCATCCTCCAGAACATGGGAATCATCGGGCATATACCTCCGAAGCATAGACACATGAAACACATCATGCACGGTAGATAGCTCGGGGGTAACTGCAACCGATAGGCAATCTCACCAATACGCTCGATAATGAGAAAAGGGCCAATGTAGCGGGGACTCAGCTTCCCCCGTCTGTCGAAGCGCATCACACCCTTCATGGGAGAAACTCGCAAAAACACCCGATCGCCTACAGCAAAACTGAGGGGCCGCCTCCTCCGATCGGCATAGCTCTTCTGTCGGCTCTGCGCGGCCAACATCTTCTGCCGAACCAAATGCACCACCTCAGTACACTGCTGCACCAGATCTGGTCCTGTTAGGACACGCTCTCCCACCTCAAACTAATCAAGCGGAGTCCGACAAGGCCGTCCGTACAATGCCTCGTACGGTGCCATACCAATGCTCGAATGATAGCCATTGTTATAGGCAAACTCCACTAACGGTAGATGGTGGATCCAATTCCCCTGCCACTCTAGACAACACGACCTCAACATGTCCTCCAAGGTCTGGATGGTCCTCTTCGACTGACCGTCCGACTGAGGATGGTACGCTGAGCTAAACGCTAACTCGGTGCCTAGAGCCTTCTAGAAGCTCCTCTAGAATCCAAAAGTGAAGCGAGGATCACGATCAGACACGATGGAGATGGGAACTCCATGCAACGGGACGATCCGCTCCACATACAAACGAGCCAAACGATGCACACTCCAACTGACCTTGATCGGTAACAACCGAGCCATCTTCGTCAATCTATCCACCAGTAACCAGATACTATCCTGCCCACTGGACGTCCTCGGTAATCCAACAACAAAATCAGTGGTCACGTGGTCCCACTTCCACGCAGGATTCTCCAAGGGCTAAAGTGTACCTCCCGGTCGCTGGTGCTCAACTTTCACCTGCTGACAAATCAAGCATGTGGCCACAAACTTTGCAACATCTCTCTTCATAACAGGCCACCAAAACTGCCTCTTCAAATTCTGGTACATCTTCGCTGATCCGGGGTGCACGGCATACCGACTCCCATGAGCCTCTCGCAACACCGCGCGCCTCGTCTGCTCCTCGGCTGGGATGTACAACCTACCTCGGAACCTCACAGCTCCATCCTCACCAAACTCCACCTCGGCCATCGATAAAATCCGGGGTAGCTCGGGGTCCGCACACTGAGCCTCGGTCACCTGACGACGAATAGCTGGCGTGACAGTCAAGCTCGCAAGAACAGCCGAACCCTGATCCCGAGGGATCTTGAGCCTAAAAGTCATGGCCGGCACCTGCTCCCATAACCTCCACTTCCTCAGCAACATATGACTGACCACCACCTTCCTGCTCAAGGCATCAGTCACGACATTCATCCTGTCAGGCTGATACGACAGAGTAAAATCATAATCCTTCATGTACTCCATCCACCTCCTCTGCCTGGGGTTAAGATCCTTCTGGGTAAACACATACCTCAAACTCTGATGGTTAGTGAACATCTCGAACTTCTCACCGTATAGATAGTGCCTCCAGATCTTCAGAGCAAAAATCACCGCCACCAACTCAAGATCATGAGTATGGTAGTTCTTCTCATGTGGCTTCAACTGTCGAGATGCATACGCCACAACTCCACCGTGTTGCATCAGCACAACACCCAAACCTACCTTGGAAGCATCCGTACATACCACAAAACCTCCCAATCCAGAAGGCAACACCAACACCGGAGCGGTCGTGAGTAATCTCTTCAGCTCTATAAAGCTCTGCTCACACTCCTCCGTCCAGACGAACGGCACATCCTTCCGCATAAGCCTGGTTATTGGGGCCGCAATACGAGAAAAATGCTAATGAACCTCCTATAATAGCCTGCAAGCCCCAAAAAGCTCTGAATCTCCGTGACATAACTCTGCCTCGGCCACTGCACCATAACCTCGACCTTGGCCGGGTCTACGGAAACACCATCACCAGAAATCACGTGCCCCAAAAAATGCACCTCTCGCAGTCAAAACTCGCACTTGCTGAGCTTGACATACAACTAGTGATCCTGAAGGGTCTGCAACACCACTCTCAAATGATGCACATGCTCCTCAGCAGACTGCGAATACATAAGAATGTCGTCCACAAATACGACAACGAATTGGTCTAAATACGGACGGAGCACCCTATGCATCAAATCCATAAATGCCGCGGGGGCATTGGTGAGCCCAAACGGCATCACCAAAAACTCATAATGCCCATACCTCTAGCGGAACGCCATCTTCTCCACATCAGACTCTCAGATCCGCAGCTGGTAATAACCTGACCTCAGGTCAATCCGTGAAAACACCCGGGCCGACTGAAGCTGATCGAACAAGTCATCAATACGAGGTAACAGATACTTGTTCTTAACAGTCGCCTGGTTCAACTGCCGGTAGTCAATACACAATCTCCGAATACCATCCTTCTTCTTCACAAATAACACCGGCGCACCCCAAGGGAAAAAGCTAGGATGAAGGTACCCCTTGGCTAGCAACTCCTGCAACTGCGCCTTCAGCTCTCTCAACTCCGCCGACGCCATGCGATAAGGAGCCTTCGACATGGGCGCCGTACCGGGTACCACCTCAATCACGAAATCAATCTCTCGCTGTGGTGGCAACCCTAGCAACTCCTCGGGAAAAACATCAAAAAACTCGTGCACGATCAGAATGTCCTCCACATCCAGACACTGCCGATTGACCAAAACCACAGAAGTAAGAAAACCTTGACTGCCCGTGTCAAGCAATCTACGAGCCCTAATAGCCGAAATAATAAAACGGGAGGAGGAAGACCGGATACCTTGGAAATAAAAGGTGGGTCCATGGAGCTGCCGGAAGTAGACCCTCTTCGAGTCGCAATCCACCATGGCATGATGAGCCTCGAGCCAATCCATGCCCAAAATCACATCAAAGTCCTGAAGCGGCAATGCATAAAGTCTGGCCGGTAAGTTCCACCCATCCATCCACACAGGCACCTTCTCGAAGAAGTACGGGGTGAGCATGAAGTCACCAGTAGGCAACTCCACTGCAAGGTCACAGGACACCTCAGTCGCCAACTCCTTGGCACTCTGAGTAAAATCCTCCAAAATGAACGAATGGGACGCACCAGAATCGAACAAAACTCGAGCCGCGCAACCCAAAATCAGAATAGTACATTCCACCAACTGGGACGCCTCAGCCTCTGCTCTGGTGATGTGGGTAACTCTGCCTCGGGATCTCTGCCTCCCTCCAGTAGCTGATCGAGTCAACTGAGGATGCTGACCCTGCTGCTGGTACTATTGCGGCTGCGACGACATCTGCTAGGGCTGGAACTGCTGCTGCTGCTGAAACTCGTGCGACTGACGCGGTCTCTGTGGACAGTCGTACTATGTGCCCTGGCTGGTCACACCTGAAGCAAACCACGGGCACCGTACACTGCCATGCCTGGATGAGAATCGCCGCACCGAGGACACCCGCCCTGAGAACCACTCACGAACCCTGGCACTGGAACTGGGTAGGCTGCTGAACACTACCCACCGACTGTTGCCCTTGATCCTTACGATCTCGACGCCTCCTGCCAAAACCAGCTTCCTTGAGCAACTTCTTGAGCTTCGATCCCGGAGATGACGAATCTACAGCTGACGTCCCGGACGGGGATGTCCCTGAACCACCTGCTGAAATCTGAACAGAACTCTGCTGCTGCACGGACGCTGACTAACCAAAACCCATCTGCACCTGACCTGCACTTCCCTGACCTCGAACCTTCTGCATATCTCTCCCCAACGCTGCTGCTGATATGCAAGCCGCATCCAGGTTGGTCAAACCCGACGCAAGCAAAGGATGCCTCAACTCTAACCTCAAACCCCCGACAAACTGCTCAGTCCGCACCATCTCATCTGCCACAACGTGCGGTGCATAACGGCCCAGCTCAGTGAACCTGGACCTATACTGCATCACTGTCATGTCACCCTGGACCAGCTCTAGAAACTCGCGCAGCTTCTCCGATCTGAGAAAGGACGAGCAAAAAGCACGCTCGAAAGTCGGGACGAACTCCTACCACAAGATCTGCCGAAGGGGATGGGACTGGAATACTGCTCCCCACTCTGACGTCAACCAAGTCCGGGTTGGCCCCTGCAACCGATGCGTATCCAACACAACCCTCTCCCCCTCTAGACACTCCATCGAACTGAACACTCGCTCCAGGTCATCTAACCACTCTCTGGCCACCTCTGGATCCGGCTGCCCACTAAATGTAGACGGCTGGTACTGCAAGAAATCTCTCAGCGCGCGACCACTAGGAGGGGATGATCCCTTACCAACATCCCTGCCCTGCTGCTGCTGCGGCGGCTACTGCTGCTGCTGCTGCTGCTGCTGAATAACATATTGATACATGCCCCGGAAGAACTCCTCTAGTCTGGGAACTCTCTCCCCTTCAGCTGCATCTACCGGAAGATCTGCTCTACTCTGCCCTTCCTGGCCCCCACCCGACTCTCCCTGCTGGGAACGAGTCGCTCTCCTGGGCGCCATAACTCCATCCTGCTAATAGAAACAAACAACAAGATTAATAAAAACACGCGGAGCCCTACGCCAGTTGCCGACTGTATAGGACATTCATGGACATTCTGGACCGCTACAATCATCTCAGATTCTTATGTACCTCCACAAACTTGGCTCTGATACCAACTGTGGTGACCCAGGATCTGAGTACCGGAAAGAAACCGGCACATATAGAATCTCGGCCCATCAACCCACGAGCCCGAAGACTCGGAAGGGTAAAAAGTGATGGTGTGGGAGTACAAGAGAAGCTGAAATAACTGTAGAGATAGCACAATAACTAAAATAAAATGCACAGCATAATATAAATAAAATAAACTGCTACAAGGTCCAGCGTATCTCATGTCCAAATAAAGTATAGTCAACAGAAGGAAAAGTACAACTACACGGGACATTCCCCGGCGTACAACTACACGGGCCATACCCCGGCTCTGGCAGACTCGCGACTAACCCTGGCTAGGAGAACCACGCTAAAACTCAGCCGCCCCTCTCGATGACCCCGCCTCACCTGAAAAGTAGGGGTGAGCCTCTTTTCATTGGCCCAGTAGGGATCCCCCGGACCCCCACTGCACAACGAGGAAAACTAGGCGAGAAGAAGCGAACAAGCACGGAAGGTAACACTACCTAGCAGGAGCACGGTAGAACCAACAAGCAGTAATAAATAAACAAAAAAGCCATCTAACTAACCGTACTGTATAACCGAACCTCTGTCCGTCAAAACTCGGGTCCGTACCTTCCAGTAGACAGGAGCACCACCCACTAGAATGTAAGGTTTCGCACAGTACTATCGGACAACGCAGCGGATAACAAAAAATTATTTTGCCCGATCCCGATGCTATGGAATCCTAGATATGTGCTCTAATCGATGTTTTAATCACCCCAACCCCAAACTACGGGTTGCGTATTTCACCTTGCACGGAACGACGCTGTCCGCTAAGCCCGATGCAGAATACCGAGCCGCACAGCTGCACGGCCTATAGAGATGATCCACACGGATCCTTGCGCAGCGACGGTACCCCCCGACACGGACCTTCCCCGACCTTTTCACCTTCTGGAGAGAGAGAGTAGGAGGGAGGAAAGGGGGGAGGAGCTAATCCTCCTCTCTTAACCCTTAATGCTTGGTTAAGCCAAGAGAGTTCCGAATGAGCTCACGTAGGTGCTATATATAGAGAGTTTGGTCCTTTTTGAAAAGGGCTCCAAAAGACCGAAACGGTATATATATCCTATCTTATATTATACATATGTATTAAGCCCCATTTACACTCATTTCCAAAAGGAATAAAAAGTGAAATAATACATACATTTGTATAATAATAATCCCTCACCCAAGAATCCATTGTGTGAGATCCTCTAGGCCCATAGTCACTCTAGTTTAAGGCTCATTAACTTCTAATTCCTAATTAGAAGTAAATTAAACGTATTCTTTGCTTCTACTAGAGCCGAATAATAGTTTAATTTATTCCGAACATTTGATCAGGTTGGGTCAAGCAAATCCGCGTGATCCTAGAGGACGCCGGGTTTAAACCAGCCTGTCTGTTACCTGTAAGTCCACAGTTACCGCATCGATATAATCCCTCGCTCCTTCTATGAGTCTGGTACGATCGAGGGTATGGTTTCTGTCAAATCTCATGATCGTGCCATTTGACTATGACCTCCTTATAGTGTATGATGTCCGTTCTAAACGAATTCACACGACCCTGGCCAGGCATTTAACGGAGCGTCAATGTCATGACCCATTAACTGTCTGATATATACCCGACAGTGAGCGATCCCCTCTTGACCATTGATGATCTTCACACGTATCCTGGAGTGGTTAATGACTCGGCAACTCATGACTTATGGTTAAAGTCACTTAGCCAAGTAATTAAACCATTCCAGTCTTCGTGTAAGATCCAATCAATGTCTCAGGTCAAAGGACCAACGATGCTACTGAGACCGTTGGATCTTCAGTTGACATTAGGTATAATCAACCATCTGAAGATCCAATAGCGGATCAGTTTAGTGTACGTCCTCCAAGGACATACACCTACACATATGTGTTGGTGCCCCGCACCAATGACCATGAGACTGCTCAGTGACACATCATGTGTACTGGTTTAATAGGTAATCAAAGTCCCCGAGTGATTACCCTCCAACCAGGAACAGTTTAAGGTATGCGTCCATGTAAAGTCAGTCTCATATTCGAGATCCCATCTCAAATTGACTTTACAACCACATATCCTAGGGACATCGTAAAGTAATACACAATCGCATATTTACGCTCAAATACTACTTTATTAATAATGAACAAGATCGTACAACTATTGGGCCTACCCGACCTGAAATTGACATGTAGCACACCAACACTAACAATCTCCCACTTGAACTACAGCCAATTGCGCATAACTTTGAGGCCCATCTTATCCCGATGGCGCTCAAATACAGTCTGTGTTAAAGGCTTAGTCAGTGGATCTGCTATGTTATCCTCTGATGGTACACGCTCTACCGCCACATCTCCTTGATCAACAATCTCCCACTTACTGCCCCTCCATTCAACATGAATACAAACCAAGACATGGATTTACAGTCATCTGGATCTGACTGGAAACTAGAGTCTGTGTAAGCTCTAAGCTATAGGTCCTCTCCTCTATAAAGAAGAAAAAAGATCCTTAGTCCATCGCAAGTACTTAAGGATCCCCTTTACTGCCTTCTAGTACTCTTCGCCTGGATTTGCCTGATATCTACTGACAATGCTCAAAGCATTGGCAACATCAGGCCGTGTACATAGCATTGCATACATGATTGACCCTATCGCCGAAGCATAGGGTACCTTATTCATGTGTGCCACCTCCTCAGATGTTTTAGGACTCATCCCCTTAGATAGAGAAATTCCATGTCTCATGGAAATGAGACCTCTCTTGCAATTTTTCATCCTAAACCTTTTGAGGATAGTGTCTATATACATGGATTGGGATAACCATAGCATCCTTTTAGATCTATCTCGATAGATCCTTATGCCCAGCACATAGGATGCTTCTCCCAAATCCTTCATGGAGAAGGTCTTAGATAACCAAGACTTAGTTGATGTCAACATCTATACATCATTCCCAATGAGCAAGATGTCATCAACATAAAGGACCAAGAAGGTCACTGAGCTCCCACTGACCTTCTTGTATACACATGGTTCATCTTCATTCCGAATGAAGTTGAAAGATTTGACAGCCTCGTCAAATCTTAAGTTCCAGCTTCGAGATACATGCTTTAATCCATAAATGGACCTTTGAAGTTTACATACCTTATTATGATGTAGCTTGGAGGTAAATCCTTCAGGCTGTAGCATGTACACCTCTTCCGACAGATTTTTATTAAGAAAAGCTGTCTTCACATCCATTTGCCAGATCTCATAATCCAGGTATGCCGCAATGGCAAGGAAGATTCTGATTGACTTAACCATGGCTACCGGCGAAAAAATCTCGTCATAGTCAATGACTTGCCTTTGACGATATCCTTTCGCCACTAGTCTAGCCTTATATGTGTCAACCTGTCCATCTGCACCGATTTTTCTTTTGAAAATCCATTTGCAGTCGATAGGGACCTTCCCTTCGGGTACATCAACTAAGTTCCAAACTTTGTTGGTGTACATGGACTGGATCTCTGAATCTATCGCCTCTTGCCATTTCTCGGAGTCCGCACTACGGAGTGCATCCAGGTACGATTGAGGATCATCATCCTCATCGATACATCCCTTAGAGGACCCCTCTGAGACATGTCCAACATATCTCTCAAGTTCTCTCGGTAGTCTATCAGATCTCCGTAGTGTCAGTGTTTCACTCTGAATAGGATCAACCGATACAATCTCATCTAATGAGCTTGTGTCTATGGGTTGTGGTTCTTGGATCACGTCCAATTCTATCTGGCTCCCACTATTTTTTTGGAGTAGATATTCTCTTTCCAGAAATACAGTTCTCATGGCCACTAAGTCCCTTTGCTCAGAAGGGTGATAGAAATAATATCCAAACGTCTCCTTTGGATATCCCACGAACCTACACTTATCGGTTCTCGACTCAAGCTTGTCACTATCGTTCTTCTTTACCTGAGCAGAACACCCCCAAATTTTAATGTGATTAAAATTTAGTTTCCTGCCCTTCCATATCTCATATGGTATAGAAGGAACTGATTTACTTGAGATCATATTCAATAAATAAGGCGCAGTCTCTAATACATAGCCCCAGAGAGACAATGGTAGTCCTAACATAGACATCATGGATTGTATCATGTCTAACAAGGTCATGTTTCTCCTTTCGGATACACCATTGTGCTGTGGTGTATACGGTGGAGTCCACTGAGAAACTGTTCCATGGTCTTTAAGATAAGAAGTGAATTCATGGCTCAAGTATTCACCTTATCGATCCGATCGAAGAGCCTTAATACTTTTGCCAGTCTATTTCTCTACTTCATTCTTATATTCCTTAAACTTCTCAAAGGCTTGTGACTTAAGTCTAATTAAATACACATGGCCATATCTAGAGAAGTCATCAATAAAAGAAATGAAATAGAGGTAACCCCCTTTTGCTTCTATGGACATGGGTCCACATACATCCGAATGTATGAACTCGAGAAGGTCAACAGCCCTCTCACCATGTCCACTAAAGGGAGCTTTGGTCATTTTTCCCATGAGACACGACTCACAGGTATCAAATGGCTTGTATTCGAACGAATTTAAATACCCATTTGAGTGTAAGTGAGAGACTCCATTCTCACCTACATGACCAAGTCTGCAATGCCATAGATATGCAGAATTCACTTCATCAACATTGGAAGCTTGCATAACATTAGAACATGTATCCAATACATAAAGACCATTGACTAATGAACCATAGGTTATATTCAAACCATTATTCATTATAGAGCACCCAGTACTATTAAAAGCCAATGTATATCCAACGTTATACAAATCAGAGATTGAAATAATGTTCTTAATAATATTAGGAATATAATAACAGTCATTCAGCTCCAGAATGACTCCTGAAGGTAAACTGAGGCGTGCAGTCCCAACAGCTTTAGCAGAAACTAAAGCTCCATTGTCCATCCTCAGTTCAATCTCCTTTTTGCCCAGTCGCCTTCTATTTGCCAGCACCTGCACAGAGTTGCAGATATGAGATGCACATCCAGTATCCAATACCCATGATGCGGATTCCATATATGACAAATTAAGGTCTATGACAAAAATACCTTCATTTAGAATTACCTCGTAATTCCTTTTCCAATGCCATGTTTCCCCGCATCGAAAATACTTGTCTTCTTTTTCATTCTTCTTGCCCTTCCCTTTGTCAACCTTGGCGAGTTGCATACCCATGACCTTTTTCTTTCCCTTCACTTTGTTACTTGTGGTGGATATTTGGGTGGCCTTCCTTTTCTTGTTGACCCTGTCAACAATCATTACAGACGAAGATAGTTTATCTTTCTGCATGGTTCCTTCAGCACTCTTTAACATGTTGAGCAGCTCTGGGAGAGTTGCTTCAATCATGTTCATGTTAAAGTTCATGATAAAAGAAGAAAAGGAATCGGGCAATGACTGGAGTATAAGATCAATGCATAGTTCAAGATCCAACTTGAACCCCAATGCATTGAGTCTTTCATTCCACTCCATCATTTTCAGTACATGGGCCTGTACTGATGAACCGTCAGACATCCGTGTCCTGAAAAGTCTTTTTGAGATATCATATCTCTCAATCCTACCCTGCTCCCCGAAGAGCTGGCGTAGATTGAGAAGTATGCTTCTACAATCAGTCTTTTCAAATTACCTCTGCAGCTCGGGAGCCATAGAGGCCAACATGTAACATTGGGCAAGGGAGGAGTCCTCAGACCATTTGGCATAAGCCAGTAACTCGCCCTCGTCGGCATCAGGAGCTGGCTCAGAATGAACCGTGTCCAACACGTACGCTATCTTTTCGGCGGTAAGGACTATGCGTAGATTACGCAGCCAATCCGAGTAGTTCGGTCCAGTTAATCTATTTGCATCCAAGATGCCGCGGAGGGGGTTGGACGACGACATTGTAATCTGGATAAGAAATAAAAGACAACTTAGCATGTGTTCATATTCTAACTTAGATGTGGTTTTCTATCTTAGTTAGTCCCACTATTTTTCGATCGAACTATATAACCCTCAGTATATAGAACGGGAGATCAGCGAGATCAACCTAGTGGGTCGGAATCCCAACGAGACTGATGTACGACCTTGTGGAAAGCACAACAAGCCATACACCATCTCAAGGGCAGTCAACAGGCACTTGCATCTAATGCAATATCCGATATTCGGCCCCCGAGAAATCATCCCCTTGTGGAAAGCACAACAAAGGATATTCTCGGTTAGATCTAACCATCATTACAACATAGCAATGAGTTCATGACCCGACCCTTGTGGAAAGCACAATAAGGCCGAGTTCAATTCCTCACCCCATTGAGGCCGAGCCTTGGAGTTTAATCCCGCCCCCAAACTCATGGACCTTGTGGAAAGCACAACAAATCCATGAAATGAAGACGTTCATTCACTCCATAATGATGGAGGGCCACGACGACTCCTAGAGCCACGCTTACCAGATCTAAAATTTAATCTCGAGGGAATTTAATTTTATCTTGATCTCACCCTAGGTGGTAATATAAATATATCCAATATATTTACCGTACCTAATAGTTTGCACAAAATAAATACATCCAATGTAAAATTAAAGTGCAAGTGATCATGGACTTTATCTCTAATGTAACTAAGGCATCCAGCCCGCTTCCGAAGCAGCTGGATCGTCCTCGTCGGGTGTGCTCCACGCTTTCAAACTCTGACACCGCAGTAATTACAACTTTTACACAGCACGCAGGCCGAAAAAAATGTAAATTACATATCAATAAAATTCTAGAAGCCCTTAGGGCGAGTACAACAATGGAGGAAGATAGAAGTACATTGGAATTTTAACAGAGAGAGAAAGGAGGTTCGCAGACCCCAATTAATTACATTAATCCAAGTCCATGATCACTTGCCAACCCATTCAAGTAAAATCAATCAAGGGTTATTTTCTGAAAATAATCCTTACTTTTGAATTTAAAAATGGGATGTGCAAACAAAAAATAGGCTAGCTTTGTTTAATTTTAAAAATCGAAGCAGGATTAACTAAAATTAAACAGACAAGCAAGCCAATACAAGGTAAATAAAGTAAATCACGTAAAGAACCATCATTTTCCACAGGGGCATGTAATTGAGATAATTATTTAAATTTAAATTTAAATTTAATTATCCAATAATCAAATTTAAATTCAAACTAATTATCCAATAATTTTGTTTGAAAGTAAATTTAAAATAATGTAATTATCCACAATTAGTAATATTCTAAAATTCAAAATTTGAATTTAACAATTATCTAATAATTAAAATTCAAATATTTGAATTTTCTACATTTAACTTCAATAAAATTCAAAATTTGAATTTTCTAATTATCTAATAATCAAATATTCAAAAATTAAAATTTACTGAAGTAAGTTCAATTATTACCATTTTATCTCAAGGTAAATAGTAATTATCTCACCTCGGTAAATTCAAAAGAGTTAAATAAAATTAAACAATTGATATTTAATATTGAGATAACACAATTAACCTACGAGATAAAATTCTATTTAATTTACTGTGCATTTATATATATATATATATATCATATATATATATGTATATATTTGAGCACAATAAATTAAAAAATTAAAAGCAAATTTTTTTAAAAAAAAATTCGGCTCACGCGGCTGGCGCACCGCGCCATGGGCGCAGTGCGCCCAAATCGGGCCCAAAAAAAAAATTTAATTTTTTTTTTTAAAAAATTTGCACCAACGATGCCCAACATCCTGGAAGAAGCGAGATGCCCAGTATTCTCTTCTACAATTAATAATTGAAGGATTTAATGCCCCTAAAACATGGTTCTAAACGGCGATAAAACACCGACTAGAGCGTCAACCTGGCTCTGATACCACTGTAAGGTTTCGCACAGTACTATCGGACAACACAGCGGATAACAAAAAAATATTTTGCCCGATCCCGGTGCTATGGAATCTTAGATATGTGCTCTAATCGATGTTTTAATCATCCCAACCCCTAACTACGGGTTGCGTATTTCACCTTGCGCGGAACGACGCTGTCCGCTAAGTCCGATACAGAATACCGAGCTGCACAGCTGCACGGCCTCTAGAGATGATCCACACTGATCCTTGCGCAGTGACGGTACCCTCCGGCACGGACCTTCCCCGACCCTTTCACCTTCTAGAGAGAGAGAGCAAGAGGGAGGAAAGGGGGGAGGAGCTAATCCTCCTCTCTTAACCCTTAATGCTTGGTTAAGCCAAGAGAGTTCCGAATGAACTCACGTAGGTGCTATATATAGAGAGTTTGGTCCTTTTTGAAAAGGGCTCCAAAAGACCGAAACTGTATATATATCCTATCTTATATTATACATATGTATTAAGCCCCATTTACACTCCTTCCCAAAAGGAACAAAAAGGGAAATAATACATACATTTGTATAATAATAATCCGTCACCCAAGAATCTATTGTGTGTGATCCTCTAGGTCCATAGTCACTCTAGTTTAAGGCTCATTAACTTCTAATTCCCAATTAGAAGTAAATTAAACGTATTCTTTGCTTCTACTAGAGCCGAATAATAGTTTAATTTATTCCGAACCTTTGATCAGGTTGGGTCAAGCAAATCCGCGTGATCCTAGAGGACGCCGGGTTTAAACCAGCCTGTCTGGTACCTGTAAGTCCACAGTTACCGCATCGATATAATCCCTCGCTCCTTCTATGAGTCTGGTACGATAGAGGGTATGGTTTCTGTCAAACCTCATGATCGTGCCATTTGACTATGACCTCCTTATAGTGTATGATGTCCGTTCTAAACGAACTCACACGACCCTGGCCAGACATTTAACGGAGCGTCAATGTCATGACCCATTAACTGTCTGATATATACCTGACAGTGAGCGATCCCCTCTTGACCATTGATGATCTTCACACGTATCCTGGAGTGGTTAATGACTCGGCAACTCATGACTTATGGTTAAAGTCACTTAGCCAAGTAATTAAACCGTTCCAGTCTTCGTGTAAGATCCAATCAATGTCTCAGGTCAAAGGACCAACGATGCTACTGAGACCGTTGGATCTTCAGTTGACATTAAGTATAATCAACCATCTGAAGATCCAATAGCGGATCAGTTCAGTGTACGTCCTCTAAGGACATATACCTACACATATGTGTTGGTGTCCCGCACCAATGACAATGAGACTGGTCAGTGACACATCATGTGTACTGGTTTAATAGGAAATCAAAGTCCCCGAGTGATTACCCTCCAACCATGAACAGTTTAAGGTATGCGTCCATGTAAAGTCAGTCTCATATTCGAGATCCCATCTCGAACTAACTTTACAACCACATATCCTAGGGACATCGTAAAGTAATACACAATCGCATATTTACGCTCAAATACCAGTTTATTAATAACGAACAAGATCGTACAACTATTGGGCCTACCCGACCCGAAATTGGCCTGTAGCAGACCAACACTAACATAGAAGAGCGACCGGATGTGTCCCCTGACGTCTTACACCACGTCACAAGTGTCTAGCTACAACGCCCCATGCGGAGACAAAGACACACTCAGTAACCAGTATCACAAACAAGGACTAGCTGAGGTCGCGCTCGTCAGCGCGGGCCCGAAGCCCTCCGCCCGGTGTGCACACTCAGACCATACGCCCTAGGCCTATCCTCTAGCTGGCTATTCCCCCGAAGCCGGAGTCGGCTACGTGTGGGGGCCCTACGGTAACCAGCTGTTCGACACATTTTATTTTATCTGGTTTATTTGTTTATTTATGTTTATGTTTATGGATTTATTGACGTGCTAGTCACCGTGGTGACGATTCTTATTGTGCGCTCGATCTGACTTGGTCAGTCGATTGTTAGTGATCGTGTCTGGACTAGAAGTCCGTCATACCCTGAACGCTATGACGTTAATTACGTCCTCCCTAAGGAAGACAACCCTTGAATAAACGCTAGAGGTAGGAGGAAGACAGCGGTAAAGCCGTATGCTCAAAGGAGACAAAGTTCATCTGCTTGCAAGACGTTAAACGTATTTGAACAGAGCAGGGGTTTATTAATTACGGGAGAAACCCGCCGGCATATTCCCACCATCTTGGATGATGCCAATTGGGGAATAGGAAACCACCCATGCAGCGGCAGGGTAGGCTCCGCAAAAGATCGGGTATATATAGACATAACCCGGAATCCGGATAGGGACCGGCCTGATGTAACACACCCGGTACGAGTGCGATGTCTTATTAATATCCCCCTTCGGAGGGCCATCGGAGATCACGCAAGGGCATAACTCCGTGGGCCAGCGGGGTTAGAGGAGAATACCACACTCGATTGGTGGGGATATGTAAATTTCGGCAGCATGTTCCCTCAACCTGGATTATGCCAAGGAAGGATAGGTCATCATCCACGGAGAGCCGGAACAACGACCGAACAAAGATGGGCACCAGGCCCAGGGACATCTCTTGCCTTCATATCATTGATCAATATTCCCTTGGAACCCGTCAGAACGCATGTAATGACATGGTTCTTTGGGCTCATAAGGCAGCGGTGACATCCGGATTCGGGACGAGAGCTGTAGGGGAGGTCTTCCCCATTATTGTATCTCATCAAGACACAAGTGATGGTCTGTGAGTATCCCCTTAAACGGATGTAGGGGAGATTAAGAAGTTTGAAGAAGAACGGTGCAGAGATGGGCCTCGGAGTGGGTTTCATTTGACTGAAGGAGGGATCTCGGCGACAAAGGGGGCTCTCGGCCTGGACATTTAATGGACAAAGGGGGGCTCTCGGCCTGGTCCTTGGGTTGGCCAAAGGGGGTTCTCGGCCTGGTATCTGGTGGATGGAGAGGGGCTCTCGGCCTGGTCATTGGGCTGGCCAAGGGGCTTCTCGGCGGCCAAAGAAAGGCTCTCGGCTGGGGGTTCTCGGCGGCCAACAAAGGGGTCTCGGCCAGGGGTCTATCCACCAAAAGAGGGAGGAAGGCCTCTCGGCCTGGGGCTTCTCGGCGGGCTCCTGGGCGCGCCGGAAAGGGGGGCGCCGAGAGGGGTATCATCAAGCTTTGGGCAAAAGGGTGTGAATGGCTGCAAAGGCAGAGGGGCTCTCGGCAGAGGGCTTCCCGGCGCGCTCCTGGCCACGCCGGGAGTCTTGCACATAGCTTCACGTGGAAAGTATTTGTAACAGACTGGGTTGTCGTTTAGCTAAAAGAAGGAGAAGGCCTCTCGGCCTTATGGTTCTCGGCGGGGAAACTCGCACGCCGAGAAGATGAAATGCAGAAGGATTTCAGGGTTTCAGAGCTCAAAAATGATGCTCTGTTTAGATGTTTTCTGGGATTTCAAGCTCGAATTGATGCCGGGCCAGAAGTGCAAAGGGGGGATTTCATGGAGGCTTCTATTAGAAGGGTGCCAAGGGAATTGGACGGTGGAATCAATGAAAGAAACCAAACCATCACCTGATCCTGTGGAGGGTTTTATCTGCTTGTTGCAGGCCATTTGGGGGAGTCAAGAGATGACTATCCTCCGACCCCTCCAGACGAGCCCAGTGACATTAAAACAAACGGAGAAGGAGTGACTCTCAACGTATAAACTTCAGGCCCTAAGCATTCAATATTTAGACTGGAGGACCTGAGATCGGATCATCGTTTATGAGAGCTGGACAGCCCAAGAAACCAAGAGACTGATATCTCTGGTTCCAGAACCGCGTAAGAGGGCTCGTCAGAAAACTCAGGTTATATATATAGGGAAACGGCCATTGAGATCGGAGGGGGAAGAAGAGAACAAAACTCAATAACCCATTGGATGGGGGTAGGAGTCCTATCCTCGTCCCTCTTCGAAGAACAAACCCATACGATCGGCTCCGAAACCCAAAGAGTCTAATCTATATTTCTTTCAGACAAAGGCCATATACATAGTGAGACAGACAGAGATCAGATGCCTTAATCCATCAATGCCCAGATGGGCCATCTCGATGTTTCATTTCATTGCATAAAGAAAATCTTAAACTGATCATGAAAGAAAAATGCAAGGCAGAAAGCTAAAAATCAAGGCCGGAACTCTCCGGCTACAGTTGATAAATCGAGAGAGGACTCGCTATATTACATCAGATAAAAGAAAAAACATGGAGGAGGGGAGGGTGGAGCATTGACTCCTCTCCCTCCCCAGTGCCCACCTGGAGCTTTCCTTCTTCTTCTCTTCTCTGTTGGTTGAAAGGGGGGGGGGGTGGCTCTTGCTCTCCGAACGGGACTCCCTCTCTATCTTTCTATTGCTCTATCTTTTTTTTTCTTTCTTCCGATCGATCCCTTTTTTCTCTCGATCCCCTTTTCCCAGCCGTCTCTCTGGTCTCTCTTTCTTTTTTCTTTTTCACCTACTTCTTCTCAGCCGCCTCCTTCTCTCTTCGAAGGGAGGGGGTTTTATAACCCTTTTCCTCTTTCTTCTCGGCAGGCACCTTCACGGCGCGCTTGAGGTAGGCTTCCCGGCGCGCTCAAATTTGATCTCTCGATGTCAGTATCTGGGCTTCGACATGGGCTTTCGGTGCCACCTTCATATAGGCCCACTTGGGGTTTCTTTAAGCGTATCATCATCCCAAAGGGTCTATCATCTATGAAATATCTTGTATTGAAATCGCGATTGCAATCTTCATCAGTCCACAGACAGGGTTTTATCAGTCCGTAGACAGGGGTTTCATCAGTCCGCAGACAGGGTTTTATCAGTCTGTAGACAGGGATTTCATCAGTCCGTAGACAGGGTTTTATCAGTCCGTAGACAGGGATTTCATCAGTCCGTAGACAGGGTTTTATCAGTCCGTAGACAGGGATTTCATCAGTCCGTAGACAGGGATTTCATCAGTCCGTAGACAGGGATTTCATCTTATCAATATCGTCACTCGAATGGCGACGAGCTCGGACATCAGCTTTAGTTTGGGAAGACCTCAGCCGGGTGCATAATCTGTGGAGACGATTCTTCTTCTGCTCTATCTTCTCAGGAGCCTTTACCATCTTCATCTGCCGGTGCTGGCTTCATCTTTATCTCATATTACTTCCGTCAGTAAGCCGACATCTGACTTACCCTGACATATCGTCCGTGACTTCTTGGACGAAGCAGTAGTACAACTCTTCTTAAAGGGCTGGAAGATCTCACTAGTCGAGTGACTGCTACTTTATCAGTGCTGCCGTCTGAGTGACATTGGCACCGGGCATCAGCTTCGGCCGACAAGGGCTTTAGCCGGGTGAAAGGTTGATAAGCTTCATCATTAGTCTTTCACTGTTGGTCAGATCTTCTTTTCAATTATGCCTCCACCCTTGTTCATTTTCCGGGTGTCAACACCAGCCTAACAACTGTCTCTCTCGGGTCAGCCGCTCCACCACTCCCTGGTGGGTCAGCACCGCGTGCCGTAAGAAGGCTATGATTAGTGGACGTGTCACCGGAGGTAAGACTCAACTCACGGAAACCACCGATCGAAGAGAAACGGGACTGCAACCCACTTGGTGCAGCCCAGCGTCTGGTGGTCCTACCTTGGGCCGCCACACAAACTCTAGCGGCCCAGCCTTGGTCCGCCACAGAGACTCTAGCGGCCCAACCTTGGTCCGCTAGAAGGTGTGTCACAATGGGCCTGGCGGTCCCATCTCAGGCCGCCATGATGCTCTAGTGGCCCAATCTTGGTCCGCTAGACTCGCTCTGGCACCCATACCTACGGCCGCTAGAGGGCACGTGACCCCAACGGTCAAAACATACACCCCAAGGCGCAACAATCAAAAACGGAGTTAGCGGTTGAAGCTTTGGCCGCCACCCTAGTTGGCGGTCTATCGTGCGGCCGCCAGTCGACGAAAACCCCTGCCGACAAAATAGTACCATGTGACGCACCTACCTTAGGCCGCCAGGGGTGTGGTGGTCCCTGAAAGGGCCGACACACCCACCCGAGAACGGAACCGGCGGGAACAATCCCAAAATCCCGTTCCACGCCCCGATCATCCTCCCATGATGGGGAAAATAAGGGGGAAGCTCCTCCAACCCCCCATAGCATACATCTAAAGCCCCAAATAGGTCAAAACCCCAACGAATCGACGGATCCGACTGTTGGCACTCAAAACATGATCCTTCGGTAACCAAGCCGCAAAGACGAATGATACGACCCACTGAAGCACAGAAGCCGATGAAGACCACCTTATCAAAGACCCTTCAAGCTGACGGGGCCCCAAGTCGCCTTGAAAGGAGCACCGGGGATTTTACCTCAGGAGAGTCAAAATGAACCCACAACCAACCGGCAGCGCGATCAAGCCTGCCCAATGATCCGGCATTGACCTCGTCATGCCGCTACCCCACATCCGTCGCCCGAACAAGGACGACGGTCTACCCAATGTCTCTCCTAAGGAGGGAAAACGTCCTCGGCCATCCACAACAAGGGGCCGAGGGCTCTGTCAGCAGAGGGCCCCGATTACCCGACATGGGTTCGGCTCCTCGTCATAATGGGCCCTTTAGTGTCCAATTGATCGCCGTTCAAGGCGGAATTATCCAGGATGCAACACCATCCTGCAAAGAAGCTTTGAGCACGAATCCGTCTCAACCAGGAGCACAAATCGCAGTGCCGAAGGCCGTACCACCAGGACATCCGTGTGCTCGGACCAGACACACACGGAAGTCTGATCAAGGCCGCTCGTCATGTCGAGAGCTTCCTCGACTCCACGTCAAGGGTTTTCAAGGACCAGGGCGAGAGGAATAGTCAACGGGAGCTTCCGGAATCATCTTCGAACACACCGGACCGGCACGCCGAGTAAACAAGTTAAAATGGCGCCGTCAAACCGGCGCGCCAATTACCATAGGGGATGCGTCCCCCGGCGCCGTCAAACCGGCGCGCCAATTACAATAGGGGATACGTTCTCCGGCGCCGTCAAACCGGCGCGCAAAAGGCGATCGGGACGTGTCCCCGGCGCCACCAAATCCGGCGCGCCCCCTTCCCGGGGCGCCGAATTAACAAAAGGGCTATATATATAGCCTGCCCTATCTGTACAAAAAGGAAGAGAAGAAATCAGAGGGCGATAGAGGCCATCCAGATCCTAAGAGAGCAAAAAAAAAGGAAGAGGAGAAGAAAGAAAAAAAAAGAAGAGAGCCAATCGGAGAGGGTTCTGTTCGTCCGAGAGAAGTGCTTGGGGGAGAAGTAGGGTTTTCTACGAGGGCCTTGGCCGTCGTCTTCCTCGTCTGCTACTCGGAATATCTCCGGAGCCGGAGAAGAGAAGCTAGGGATCCGATATTCCGTTCGGAAGAAAGAGTTTAGGTGGGTCTCCGTGTTTCTTCCGGTTAATCCCTCTGTTCTTCTTTTGGGTTTCTTCCTATGGCGCAATGTAAGTGAAGGAGGGGAGGGGCGATGATATGAGCCTGGCCTCCCCTTCTCTCACCCTTCTCCTTTGCCCTTTCCACTTTGCCTGTAATCATTTTTTTTCTTCATTAATGTAAACGGCGGCCGATCGACAACGACGGCGCCGGAATCTATATGCTCTGTATATATACCTGTGTTTTGCACGGGATGAATGAAGAGCTATTGTGATTGATGTCGTATCCCTTCCTCTCGCTCTCTAACCCTCCTTCGAGCGTGCATTTAATGGTTTCCCCAATATATATATATATATATGTATATACTCTCGTATAACCGGTTTCTCCGACATTGGACATGCCTTCGGGCCATATGAATCATTCATCCCCCCTCCCCGGGGTTTTTCTTCCTTCCGATTCTAATGCGATTGCAGGGCTCTGCATCGCATATGCCACGGGTTCTGTGATTGGGGGCGCACTTATGTGCGTATCTCCATCTATCTCTGTCGAGGGAACCTATCCCTCGCCTCCTCCTGTGCCTCTCTTCATAGGTCGGGGGGGGGGGGGGGGAAGGGAGGATTGCCTCTGTCATCCCTCTCTATTCTCGTCGGCTCGTGCCCGAATGTGACATATGTACATCTCTTCCCCGGCACCTCTATGCCAATCGCACTGCATCGATCTATTTAGCTTATGGACTTTGCCGTTCTCGCACTATTCTTTCGTTTCGTGCGCATCTCAACGAGAATGTGCTCTGTAGCATCATTCCAGCATCTGGGGAGGGGGACATTCCCCGATATTGCACGTTAGTCATTTGGCCGGTGGAAGGTTCGTCCATCAATGATGAATATCCCAGTAGGCTATTGAATGCACAGCAACAGGGCCATGTCCCGACAGATCCAAATCCACGGTCCTTAACAGGCCTCGTGGTGGCCGTGGGTCGCGTGCCCCTCGTAGGCTTGCCCTCGGGGTTTCCCTCCCATATCGGTCGTCCCGATCCGAGTGTTGTGGTGACTCGGGTTGCGTGCCCCTCGTAGGCTAGCCCTTGGGGTCTTCGCTCCCGTATTGAGTTGCTTCATTTGCTCGCTGTTACCCACGGATTTGGTGCCCCTAGCAGGTTTGACCTCGGGGTTTTCCTCTCCGTTCGGATTTTTGCCAGCCGCCGTTGTGCCACCCGGCTCTCAGGGGTTGCTCCACTACGTGAGTACTCCCCGCGTCTCCCCGATAAATCCTCCGGGATGGGGAGATGCTGCCGAAATTTCGGCTCGAACGAGTATAACTCGGAATGATCGCCGCGCTCGAGTACGAACCTCGCGCGGGCCCTTACTCAGCTCCCGGATGCCCCGGGGTCGACCCTGTGAAATAATAGCTCAAATAAACTTTCAAAGTTTTCCAAAGCATTTCAATAAACCCAAAAAAAAGGAATGAACAAATTCCCGGTTTTAAGTTAAACTGGCGCCATTCGTTTACGGCGTGGCCTAAGCGGCGCCCTCTAAAACGGCGCGCTTTCCACGGCGCGCTCCTCCCCGGCGTGCTCTCCCCGACACGCCTCTCCCCGACGCGCCCCAATCAGGGCCGCGCCGTTTTAAACCCCTCTTATTTACCTACGGTTTCGACGCCGTTTTAAGTCCTACACCTACGCTTTCAGGCGCCGTTTCTAATCGCTGTACTCTTTAATCCCGGGCTCGCCCCGAGTGACCCCCGCCTTCCCGAAGGCGAAGTCAATCAACCCTAATTAGGGATAAACTGAACAAGGAGAGGGCCTTTCGAGTCGAGACCTTCTTGCTATCATGTTTTCACCATCATGTCTGTCCTCACTCCACCCTTATCATCATGCTTGTGCCATCCTTTCCCTCGTTGGTGGGGCTTAATAAATATGTGACTGAATCATATTCATCTTCATAATTCTGTCATCTTACTTATCATCATCATCACGCACTCATGTTGCATTAAGGCATGCTCAAGCGGGTGCACCCTTGGTATATCAAATAACATTGCCAGAAGGTCAGGTTACGCCTGATTGGAGGCCTTGTTACGCGTGAAGGTGGCCTTCGAGCCTAAGTCCTCCGCCATGTATCAGGGTCCACCCTAACAAATCGTGTGTAGTCAATCATAGCATCTTACATGATCACTCGCATGCTCTGTATCCTTTATTCTGGCTTTGACAGCCCGCTATCTCGGTAATTAATCAAAGGTGTTCCCTCCTCGTGGGGGATGTAATTAACGCCATAACCTTTATGGTATGGCGGACTGCTGGTCCCGACCGAACCTCACATTCGCCCGACACGGGTCAGAATGAGCGCATCATAAAATCGTCACTCATGTGACTGGCATGCCCGCGTCGTCAATCAGTCAGTTAATTACCAGTTAATTAATTGGTTGGTCGATACGTGAAATAAGACGCATTTATATATGTACATATACACATATATACACGAAATAAGATAAAAATAATAAGACGGTCGGATAAGAAAAATCCCGTCGCAAACAGTCTGGCACGCCCGGTGGGACTAGTGTCACCTTTCATCTCTTTGCCGAGATATTCGGACTTCGAAGCCCTCCCAAAGGCTACTGATTATTTCCATGTTTATCTTTGCAGGCAGATCAATGATGATCAACGGGATAATTGGCGTCGACTTCAATCATTCGATCGTTGCTAAACACGCGCAAGGGTACATGGCGGTACCCATGGAATTCGGCAGCTTCCCTGTCGCTGTGGGCTTCCCCAACTTTTTGGGGTTAGCCTTCGTCGACATCCTGGAGGTCGAAGCCCCAGTGCCTGTCAAGGAAGTCACAGAGAAAATGGAGCCTCTGAAGGTTCCCTGCTGCGAAGACTTGCCTAAAAGTCCGGCCTCGGCCGCTAGCTGTTTGGTGCACCACGTCATACGTGGGCCCCACCCCAACGTCATCAACAAACACCCTGGAGGATGCCAGTGTCACCAGGTCCGCAAGAATGCTGTTGTAGTCACCGGAACCCTATCTCAGTCCGGGAAATCTATGCTTGTTGGAGGCATGCGCGTCTTCCTCGACGGACGCACGGCCCGGGTGACCCCAGACCGAGTCATCCCCAACATTCCTGTCCACAATACCTATCAAGCTCTCGCTGGAAGGAGGGCAGAAAGAGAAGAAACCGGCCCCTATGGCCAAGGAAGCTCGGCACTCAGGTCGAAGAAGTTCAGACAGGTGTGTGTTCCCAAGCAGACCCGACCTGCCCACTAACTAACACCCATCCGCCGCCGTCCTATGAACGATGAGGCGGAGGTGAGAGGAGAAAGGGGCTTGCCCCCGAAGAAAGAAGAAGAGGTGGTCGCTGATCCTCCGCGCCGCAGAAGTTTCCGGGCCGCTGCCCGCCAAGCCAACGTCCCAGTCACGGGACGAAGATTCCAACATTCGGCCGACAGAGCTCGGCTGGCCTATATCCCTCCTGCTGGAGGTCGACAACTATCCCCCGTACTCTATCAAGAGCGGGGTCAGGAGGAGGTAACCTGTCTGATCAGGAACTACTTTCAAGGGCCGGGCAACCCCTCGCTGGGTCAGCAGCGACTAATGCAGACAGTCGCCACTAGGGAAGATCACCGCCCATCAGCGGCGGATGAAGAGGATATGGAAGATAGAATGATGGTGTCGTCAGTCGACGACAATGGATACAACGATGGTTTCGAGATCGAAGCCGATGAAACCTTCCCCGAGCGGGAAGAAAAAAGAATAGTTTCTGTGTTCGAGAGGCTGACCTTTCCGCAACAAGCCAGACGGAGGGTCCATCGACAGAGGAGAAGGATGCAGGTCTTTACTTGCAACATGGCTGGTATATCCAGCCGATATGGGGAGCTTCCTGAAGACTCCCAAGAACTGGCTCAATTGGCCGTACGGCCCGGGCCAACTGCCCGCAGAACAGAAGCGGCAAGAGAGCTTCTGACGATCATGAGAGGGAAACAACCCCAGGTCTATCCCCGCTGCGATGATAAGGCCCCCGTCTTGACCGCTAATGTGGTGACGACGGAAGAAGAAGACGACGTCCTCCTCGACATCCTGCCTGAGGGTACGTCCGGGGAAACGACAGAGGGTATCCCCACCACTATAGATCCATCAGTTCTGATGCTGCTGCAAAAATATCAACGGGAGATAGACTCTCTGAAGAAACAGCTGATGGAAAAGACTGAGCATTCATCGGCTTCTAAACCACCCGAAGTCCAGGGTGAATCATCCCGGGGAGCGGTTCGTCATGACGACCCTCCACCGCTCTATACACTGTCCCAGCCGTCAGAGCCAAGCATGGCGACAGCACAACAGCGGCCGCCACAGCCTCAGCCGCTGCTACCTCCGGTGCTCCCCCAGGTGCATCCGACACCCCCGCTGCTGCGTCCTCCACAGGCGACCACCCTGGTCACCCCATACCTTCAGCCAGCGCACTTCTATCCGGAGCCAGTCGACCCCACGGTCGTGAACCGGATGATGGTGGAAGGGATGATCGAGCTAAAGCTCGCAGAGAAAAGTGAAGGCGACTACGTCGCATTCGATGCCTATCGGGTGCCCTACCCGCAACACCATGCGGCTAAACGACTTCCCCCAGGGGTCAACAAGCCGCCCAAATTTGACAAATTCAACGTGAAAGGGTCCCCTAAAGAGCATATTGCATATTATATGACCGTTATGGGCGATCTGGCCACTGACGAGTCATATCTGCTGAAGTTCTTTGGGTCCTCGCTGACGGGGTTCGCATTTGAATGGTACTCTAGCCTCTCGGCCGGGTCAATCAGTGATTGGTCGGATATGCAAAGAAAATTCAGAGAAAGATTCCATGTCACAGAGAGGGAGGTCACAGTGGCCAAACTCTACTCGAAAAAACAAAGGGCAGATGAGACAGCCCTTGATTACATCAAGAGGTGGAGGAACCTCGGAATGAGGTGCAAGCGGCCCCCGCATCAGGAGGACGCTGTGCAGATATGCAAACAAAATCTCAGGAGGGAGGTCCTGGAAAAGATGATTGGTATGGAAATACGGTCATTCGACCGACTGAATAATGTGGTGGCCGAGGTGGAGGCTTTTCTAGCCAAGCCTGTCCCGGCGTCAACTGCCAGCATAGCCCAGAAAGGCAAGGCTGCGGAACGGCGCCCCACACCTAAAGAAGCGAATGCGCTTGATATCAAGGCATTCGAACAACAGAAGGAGAAAGACAAGAAAGCGGCTCCCCCGCAACCTGCAAAAGCTCTAGATGATAAGAGGGTCCTTCGCTGAGGGACAAAATGAAGAAAGCTTATTCCTTTCCAAAAGACAAGATCCGAGTCTTGTTCGACTGGGTAACAGAATACAGCATGGTCACTCTGCCCGAGCCAAGGAGGCCGGAGGACCTGAAAAGAAAAGACAGTCCGAGATTCTGCCCCTACCACCAGATGTTAGGACATCCGATCGAAGACTGTTATGTTTTAAAGACGTCATCGAAGGGATGGTGAAGAAGAATGAGATAGAGCTGGGAGAGTACAAAGTGGACCCTCCTCAGCCACATGAAGCCCCTTTCAGGAAGGCAGCAGTCAACATGATCTCCCTCTACCAGGCATTACCTGAGGAGATCTCTGAAGCAAGCACACGGAGCACCTACGAAATCCATTTCCTGGAGCCCGTGAAAGAACAACAGGGGTGGCAGCAGATCCATGTGAAGCACAAGAAGAAGAGGGCACCCCGCCCTAAAGAGGGGGCACATGTCCGTGGCATTACACCCCGGCCTGCTCCGCCAGTGGTAGCACCCGTGTGGGTCACTCCACCTACGACTGTCAGAATACATGCACCTAACAGGAGGAGACAAACTCCGCTGCCAGTAATCAAGGAAACCAATCCTGGAGTCCTTCGACTGCAGCACCTGATTGAAGGGCTAGATGAATATGTGCAGCCCGAATTGAAACCTTTGCTGGTACGGGACCACGTCCCATGGCAAGAACTGGAACAACTCTCACTCAAATAGGTGGAGGAAGCTCAAGCAGCACCCCCTGAAGAGGGCAGCATGTTCTGGGGGCAGGCACCCGCAGAAACCAAAAAGAAGAGAAAGCAAAAGAAGAAGAAAAGAAAGGCCGCTGGGGCCAATAAAACACAGGTTGTCTCCTGCAATACCCTGTCAGTACTCTTCAACCTACCCGGAGAAGAGGAAGAAGAAGAAATTTACTTCACACCCCATGCTGGGGGAGGCAAAGCCGAGGCCGCAACTGCTGTACATGCCACTCGTTCGGGCCGAAAATGGGGGCGCCAGCCACCACCCAATCACAACATCATGTTCAGAGGGGAGCAACCCTACAAGACACCTCCGCCGGAAGTTAAGGGAGTCCAAATCCCTCCTCCGTCAGGCCTATACGACAAGAGTGGGGGCAAGACAGCCCCTTCATTCCTTGAATTTATGAAGATGTCAAAAGGGAAGCAGCCCTGTCAAGAGGCTAGCCCTACACCCGGGGCCATTCACCCGCAGCCAGCGCAATCTACTGAGGATGCGAATGCAGCTGGAGCTTGCCCTACGGCAACTAATAAAGAAGACCCGACAGCCGGCGCCAGCCAAGAGGATGCCGAGTCCGAGGAAGATAAAGCGGGTCCGTCTGGGCCCACAAATCAAAACCTCCCCAAGCCCAGATGGGCTGAAGAAATGAAGCTCTCCAATGTCCGGGCTGGGAGTCGAATAATGAAGCTGCTCAAAAAGCTCCCCGCTCGATTTACGATCTGGGAAATTCTCTCTTTGAGTGAAGAAACTCGACAGGCGATCATCACTGCTCTGCAGACGCCTGCTCATTTTGAGGCCTGCATAGCTGAGGCTATACCAGAAGCCAGTATGACCTTCTCTCCAGAAGACATGCTACTACCTACTGCCAGCCACAACAGGCCGCTATATATGAAAGGGCACCTGAATGGGAGAGAACTGAACCGGATCCTGGTCGATCCTGGTGCAGCAGTCAACATCCTGCCATATAGAATATACGAGAGGTACCACTTTAATGTGCATCTCGAGAAAGTCGGGGATATGCGTATCGCTGGCTTCAACCAAAAATGTGAAGTATCTATGGGGGTGGCAGAGTTCACACTGACCCTGGCAGATTTCACTACAACGGTGCAGTTTCATGTCATTGACTCTCGCACCTCTTACAAAGCACTGCTCGGCCGCCCATGGCTGCATGAAAATATGGTGGTGCCCTCCACGCTCCACCAGTGCATCAAATACAGCCTCCAGGGGAAGGAGGAGAGGATATTTGCTGATATCCACCCATTCGAGGTGTTTGAATGTCATTTGGCGGACGCCAACCTATATACGGGGTCTCCCCGGAAGGTTTCTGAAGCTGAAGCCCCCGTAGGGGCCTCGAAGAATAAATCGGGTGACGGTTGGTATCCACCACCGCCGCGCGGATATGTCAAGCCGAAGGTGGTCTCCCACATCACAGCTTCTGGAGATGTCGGCAGGGTAACACCCCCAGCATTATACCCCAAAGCTAAGGAAGTGCAGGTCGATCGACAGCACGACCGCATCGGAGTCCCGGCCGGCCTCACCAAGCCAGTCTCCGGCCTCAACGACCCCACTGTCGAACCTTTCAAAGCTTGGGAGGTGACACAGGAAGATGGGCCCAGCAGCTTGTTCTATACAGCTGAGGAGCATCCCACTCGGGAAGATACAGACTGCAGTCTCCCTGAAGATCTAGCCAACCCGCGGGTTCCTGTTCAAGGCCTGGCATTTACAACTGATCGAACGGCCAGGATGTTTCAGAAGCAACACATCCCTACCGATCAGTCTCAAAGGCGCAGAGAAGCTTTCCAGAAGATGTGGCATCCTGCTAATCTGGATAAGGAAATGAGACGTGTCTCTCAACATCCAGGGTTGGGCTTCACCCTGGAAGAATATTATTACAGTGGGCGGTACGAGGTGGATACTATCTCCGCCTTCTATCCTACTGAAGATGGCCCTTTGAGGGCAACCTTTGATGAGTATCCGGTGGAAGCCGAATATTCTGAACTGACTCGGTCCGGGAATCAAGAAGAAGAAACCTCGGCCTCTTGCCGATGCTGGGAGCAGGTTCATCATGAAGAAGCGGCCTTTCAAGCCGAATTTGATACGGCTAGCAGCAGCGAAGCCGAAGACAGTCAAGAAGCAGGAGTCTCTCCCTCCATAGAGGTCCTACTGATGACAACTTCAACACCCTTTCTGCCCATCAGGGAAGCCTTGGTCAACTCCAATCAAGGGGAGCCAGCTACCAGGGAAGAAAAAGCCACTTCTGCGGAAGATACAACTGTCCCAGAAGGTGAAACTTCCTCAACTTCTGCTGCAAAATCGGCATGCTGTCTGGGCCTGGCAGTGAACAGTTACCAGCCCGTCATGGCTGTAATCTCATCTGCAAACACCAAGGCTGCTCTCTCATCCTTGGAAGCTGCGACGGCAATGGATATGTTAATAGAACAATCCACTCAGCCGCTGGCACAAGAGATCAAGAAACCTCAGGAAGCTCTGGCGGTGTCTGACGAGGAAGTCGAAGTACTCGACCCTCAAGATGGTATTCCAGACTTCGTCGACCTCCAACCGGCACCTCCGGAAATAGAAGACGGAGGCCAAGCCACCGTCGATGAACTGATAGAAGTCAACTTGGGAAATGAGAAGGACCCTAGGCCTACCTTCCACAGTGCCCAACTATCCCCAGAAGAACGGGAGCTGTACATTCAACTACTGCTAGAATACCGGGATTGCTTCGCCTGGACTTACAAAGAGATGCCAGGTCTAAGCCCCGCTGTCTCACAACATGAGCTGGCAATCAACCCTGAAGCCGAGCCGGTGAAGCAACCACCGCGGCGCATGAGGCCAGAGCTCATCACCCAAATTTGTGCTGAAGTCGACAAGCTCATTGACGTGGGATTTGTTGAAGAAAACCAGTACACCACATGGCTGGCGAATATCATCCCCGTGAAAAAGAAGAATGGACAGATCCGGATATGTGTCGACTTCCGAGATCTAAATAAAGCCTGCCCCAAAGATGACTTCCCGGTGCCAATAACCGAGGTCATGATTGATGCTACAACCGGCCATGAAGCCCTGTCATTCATGGATGGGTCTTCCGGCTACAATCAGATTTGGATTGCGGAGCATGACCGAGTCCATACTGCTTTCCGAACTCCTAAAGGCATTTATCATTACAAGAGAATGCCGTTCGGACTAAAGAATGCTGGCGCAACCTATCAGCGCGCAATGACCAAAATCTTTGATGAACTGCTCTACCACAAGGTCGAGTGCTACATAGATGACCTGGTGGTCAAAACCAGAAGAAAAGAAGATCATCTGCAAGACCTCCGGATTGTTTTTCAGAGGCTGAGGCAGTACGAGCTAAAAATGAATCCTATGAAATGCGCGTTCGGAGTGTCGAGCGGAAAATTCTTGGGCTTCATCGTCCGATATCGGGGAATCGAGATAGATCCCGCAAAGATCAAGGCGATTCAGGGGTTACCTCCACCAAGGAACATCTCCGAGCTGAGATCACTACAGGGCTGTTTGGCTTATATCTGACGTTTCATTTCCAATTTATCAGGGCGGTGCCAGCCTTTTCACAAGTTGATGATGAAATATGTCCCCTTTTATTAGGATGAAGATTGCCAGGCAGCCTTCGACAAGCTAAAAGACTACCTGAAAACTCCTCCAGTGTTGGGCGCACCGGTGAAAGGACGGCCATTGATACTGTATATAGCAGCTACACATAATTCTCTGGGGGCAATGCTGGCCCAGAATAATGAAGAAGGGAAAGAACAAGCCCTCTATTACCTCAGTCGGAGACTGGTCAAAACTGAAGAGAAATATACTTATATTGAGAAGATCTGTCTGGCGCTGGTCTTCGCAGTTAAAAAGCTCCGACACTATATGTTGTCGCATGAAATCAGCTTGGTATCCAAAGAGGATCCCCTGAAGTACATTATGTCTCAACCGGCACTCAAAGGCCGCCTGGGCAAATGGGCGGTAATCCTTATGGAGTTTGATATCTCCTACGTGCCGCGCAAGGCCGTCAAGGGCCAAGCTATTGCAGACTTCTTCGTTGAGCACCCAGTGCCCGGGGATTGCTCGTTGGAGCCGGAGCTTCCTGAAGATGAAACTTTAGAAGCCATGCAAGTACAGCCCTCCGTATGGCAACTATACTTTGATGGCGCTTCCAGAATTGACACCTCTGCCACCGGGTCAGCCAGGGTCAGAGCAGGAGCAGGCATAGTCCTGAAATCCCCAGAAGGAGAAGTGGTGCATACATCCTGTTCCATAAACAAGCAATGCACAAACAATGAGGCAGAATATGAAGCCCTGATAATCGGGTTGCAAATTGCTCTGTCCATGGGAATTCAGATGCTGGAAGCATTCGGAGACTCCATGCTAGTTATAAAACAGCTGGAAGGAGAGTTCGAGGTGCGAAAGCAAGAGCTCCTCCCCTATCACCAGTTGGCAACTCGCCTGATGTCAAGATTTTACTTCATCAGCATCAAGCACATCAACCGAGGCCGGAATGCTCAGGCGGATGCCCTCGCTAAGCTGGCCAGTTCATTGGCGGTCCCGCCAGACACAAGCCTGAATATAACAGTGATCAACCGCCGACAGGTCCCCAGCGTGACAGAGGTCCTGACCGACGAACAAGAAATGGAAGTAGCAGTCATCGAAGGGGTTCAGCAGCCCGATTGGCGAGAGCATCTCCTGCGCTGGTTTCAACACCAGCAACTTCCAAAAGAAAAGGAACAGAGAATGAAGCTCCTAAGGATCAAGGATTCTTACGAGATGAGAAGCGGGACCCTGTTCCGAATTATGGCAGATGCCCGAAGGAAAGTCCTACTCCGTTGCTTGTCTTCAGCAGAAGCAGGACAGGTGATGCAGGAAGTCCATGCAGGATCAGCTGGAGCACACCAGGCTGGCCCGAAAATGAAAATTGAGATAAAGAAGCTGGGTTACTATTGGCCCACTATATTTGATGATTGCTGCAAGTTTGCCAAAGCTTGTCAGAAATGTCAAGAACATGCTAATGTGGCAAGGAGACCTCCAGTGCCACTGCATCCCACCCTACCGAGCTGGCCATTTGCTCAGTGGGGCACGGACGTGGTAGGGCCGCTGCCAGCATCTTCATCAGGGTGCAAATACATCTTAGCAGCTACAGACTACTTCTCCAGATGGGCAGAAGCAGTAGCACTAAGAGATGTGACGGGAGAGCTAGTTGCGAGATTCTTCCGGCAAAATGTAATATTCCGGTTCGGGATCCCCAGCCGAATCATCTCTGATAATGGCAGCCATTTTAGAAATCAGAAGATTTATCGGCTGGCCGACAAATACAAAATCGACTGGAGGACATCCTCCCCCTACAACCCTCAAGCCAATGGACTTGCAGAAGCCTTTAACAAAACTCTATGCACATTGCTGGCAAAGACTGTCAAGTCTAATAAAAAAGATTGGGAAGAAAGGATGTACGAAGCACTTTGGGCCTATCGTACTGTCTACAAGACCCCAACCGGCTGTTCCCCCTTCTCCCTTGTCTACGGGTCAGAAGCTGTGGTGCCAGTCGAACTTGAAGTTCCTTCATTGCGAGTTGCCATCCAGCACGGACTAGTCAATGGTGAGCAGACCAATGCAGAAAGAAGATTGGAAGAGCTCATTGAGCTCGAAGGAAAACGCCTCCGGGCGCAGCAAAACATCCAGCTCTACCAAGCTCGCATGGCCCGTGCTTTTGACAAGCTAGTCAAGGGTCGAGAATTCAAGAAAGGAGACCTGGTAATGGTCAAAAGAAAAGAAGTGATGGCCTCCAACCCCAAAGGGAAGCTGGTCAAAAACTGGGTCGGGCCGTATATCATCCGCCGAGTATATGAAGGGGGTGCCTACGTCCTGGTAGACCACAAAGGGGTTATCCAGTTCTCTCCCCTCAACGGAAAGCATATTAAGCTGTATCATGCAGCGCAGCCAGCATTCCCCTAGTGATCGGTCGGAATACCTTTCCCTTGGTTTAGTGGCACTCCGCCCTAACCGAGCTACATTTCCCTTGGTTTAGTGGCACCCCGTCCTAATCGAGCTACCTTTCCTTGGTTAGCGGCATTCTGCCCTAATCAAGCTACCCTCTCCTCGGTCAATGGCATTCCGCCTTAACCGAGCTATCATTCCCTTGGTTTAGTGGCACTCCGCCCTAACCAAGCTACATTTCCCTTGGTTTAATGGCACTCCGCCCTAACCAAGCTATCATTCCCTTGGTTTAGTGGCACTCCGCCCTAACCGAGCTACATTTCCCTTGGTTTAGTGGCACTCCGCCCTAACCAAGCTACCTTTTCTTGGTTTAGTGGCACTCCGCCCTAACCGAGCTACTTTCTCCTTGGTTTAGTGGCACTCCGCCCTAACCGAGCTACCTTTCCCTTGGTTTAGTGGCACTCCGCCCTAACCAAGCTACCTTCCCTTGGTTTAGTGGCACTCCGCCCTAACCGAGCTACCTTCTCCTTGGTTTAGTGGCACTCCGCCCTAACCGAGCTACCTTTTCTTGGTTTAGTGGGACTCCGCCCTAACCCAGCTACCTTCTCCTTGGTTTAGTGGCACTCCGCCCTAACCGAGCTACCTTTTCCTTGGTTTAGTGGCACTCCGCCCTAACCGAGCTACCTTTTCTTGGTTTAGTGGCACTCCGCCCTAACCGAGCTACCTTCTCCTTGGTTTAGTGGCATTCCGCCCTAACCGAGCTACCTTTCCTTGGTTTAGTGGCACTCCGCCCTAACCAAGCTACCTTTCCTTGGTTTAGTGGCACTCCGCCCTAACCGAGCTACCTTCTCCTTGGTTTAGTGGCACTCCGCCCTAACCGAGCTACCTTTTCTTGGTTTAGTGGCACTCCGCCCTAACTAAGCTACCTTCTCCTTGGTTTAGTGGCACTCCGCCCTAACCGAGCTACATTTCCCTTGGTTTAGTGGCACTCCGCCCTAACCGAGCTACCTTTTCTTGGTTTAGTGGCACTCCGCCCTAACCGAGCTACCTTCTCCTTGGTTTAGTGGCACTCCGCCCTAACCGAGCTACATTTCCCTTGGTTTAGTGGCACTCCGCCCTAACCAAGCTACCTTTCCCTTGGTTTAGTGGCACTCCACCCTAACCGAGCTGCCTTCTCCTTGGTTTAGTGGCACTCCGCCCTAACCGAGCTACCTTTTCCTTGGTTTAGTGGCACTCCGCCCTAACCGAGCTATCATTTCCTTGGTTTAGTGGCACTCCGCCCTAACCGAGCTACCTTTTTCTTGGTTAATGGCATCCCGCCTTAACCGAACTACCCTGTCCTCGGTCTAGTGGCATTCTGCCCTGACCAAGCTCCCGAAAGAATACAGCACGCTGTTGCCATTACCGGCCTTACGCCCGAATCGGCGAGAGATCACTCCTTTGCGTTAGCATTCAGCCCTTGCTAACGAATGAACTGTTCTGCCCGGCGCAAGGTCTGATGCTCCGGCCGACAGCCATCTACTATCAACCAAGGGTCGAACGTCGCACTTCGACCTGCCACCCTATACATATCAAAAAAAAAGAAAGAAAAGAAAATGGGGTTAAAAATAGAGATACCCCGCCAGACTTGCTCCTATATTAGGGCAAGTGCAAAAATGGCTATAACCCAGCTGTGGCGAAAACCCGAAGGGGCGCTGCAGGCAAAATCGGGTACCCCGCCGCGTGAAAACCCGAAAGGGCGCGCGGGCAAAAGCAAGAGGGTGCTGGCTCTGGCGAAAACCCGAAAGGGCACTTGAGTCAGTAAAGTGGTAATTTCCAAATGCCTCTCCTATTCTCCACCCAATGAAATCCCGAAAGGGACGATCATCAAAGTCCCGCCGGAAATCCTTTAACACACCCTTTTCGACCCTCGTCATCATCGGCGAGATCGGTCGATCTCTACCCTCAACTTGGACCTTACGTCCCTGTCGACAATCTCATCCTTGTTGCGGCGATAACCCATGCCGACGAACAAACCCTTTTCGACCCTCGCCATCATCGGCGAGATCGTTCGATCTTTACCCCTAACTCGGATCCTACATCCTTGTTAATAGACCATACCCCTTTGCTTCGACATCTAACCAGTGTCGACGAATCGAAACAGGATTCGATCCTTGTCATCATTGACAAGGCCAGTCAATATTTTCGCGGTCCAGTTTTTCCGCATCCCGAATCAAAAAAAAAGAAAGAAAGGAAAATGGGGTTAAAAATAGAGATACCCCGCCAGACTTGCTCCTATGATCAGGACAAGTGCAAAAATGGCTGTAACCCAACTGTGGCGAAAACCCGAAAGGGCGTCGCAGGCAAAATCGGGTACCCCGCCGCGTGAAAACCCGAAAGGGCGCGCGGGCAAAAGCAAGAGGGGGCTGGCTTCGGCGAAAACCCGAAAGGGCGCTTGGGTCAGTAATATGAAAAAAAAATGATCATGAATGATGAATAGTGATGAACCATCCGCCGTCCAGAAGGCCATTTACGAGGTCGGGGCGAGGGTCTTCATCCGATATCCCACCTATACACGTCCAGTGTCTACCCCTTTCGACTCTTGTCACCGTCGGCAAGATCGGTCACTACCCTTCCGGTTTTTGTCATCATCGACAAGACCGTCTACCCTTTTCGACCCTTGTCACCGTCGGCAAGATCGGTCGCTACCCTTCCGGTTCTTGTCACCATCGGCAAGACCGTCTACCCTTTTCGACCCTTGTCACCATCGGCAAGATCGGTCGCTACCCTTCCGGTTCTTGTCACCATCGGCAAGACCGTCTACCCTTTTCGACCCTTGTCACCATCGGCAAGATCGGTCGCTACCCTTCCGGTTTTGTCACCATCGGCAAGACCGTCTACCTTTTCGACCCTTGTCAGCATCGACAAGATCGGTCGCTACCCTTCCGATTTTTGTCACCATCGGCAAGACCGTCTACCTTTTCGACCCTTGTCAGCATCGACAAGCCCGGTCGCTATCCCTACCCGATTTTTGTCACCATCGGCAAGACCGTCTACCCTTTTGACCCTTGTCACCATCGGCAAGATCGGTCGCTATCCCTACCCGGTTTTTGTCACCATCGGCAAGACCGTCTACCTTTTCGACCCTTGTCAGCATCGACAAGCCCGGTCGCTACCCTACCCGGTTTTTGTCACCATCGGCAAGACCGTCTACCTTTTCGACCCTTGTCAGCATCGACAAGCCCGATCGCTACCCTATCCGGTTTTTGTCACCATCGGCAAGACCGTCTACCTTTTCGACCCTTGTCAGCATTGACAAGCCCGGTCGACTGCCCTCTAACCTGGGCCTCCCGCCCTCATTGATCAACAAAGCATAATTGCGTCTACATTTGACCTACGTCGATGGTTACGACGCGCCTCTCATCACCAGCGGCAAGGTTCACTAGGTGCGTCTGTCTACGCTACCTATGTCCCACCTTGGCAAAGGCCCTGTTCTGGGGACGGCTGCGTCGCGGTGGAGCGAACACCTCACCCCTTCCCTGAAGGCGTGAGCGCTCTCCTGCGCCATCGGCAAGTATCCCCAGGTTCGGGTGACCAGCCAGAAGAGATAAAAGAAGGGAAGAAAAGAAGTCGTGATCGAGACGATGAAAAGAGATATTTTCATTTAATAAGAATTGGCGGAACACATTTCTTTGGCCCAGGACATCCCCTGGGGGTACATAAGCTCCGAAGACAAAAAGGAGCAAGAGTGGATGAAGCAAGGTTACGGCAAAGGATGCCGGAAGATATATGCCAACTCCAGGAGGCCTAGTGAGGAGTGTCGGGTCAATTCTTGCAACCGTGCCTCAGTAGCTGTCAGCTGCGATAACCTCTCATCCAATGAGGCAAGTTGCCCTTCGGCCAGATCAGCTTCCTCTCTTGACTGGGTTTCGAGGAGCTTGCCTTCCTGCAATTCGGCTTCGACCTCGGCAAGCTCAGCACGCAACTCCGCCTCCCGTGCCCTGAGGAGCAGCTGGCGTTCTGAGATATTGCCGGCAGCGTTTCTCAGCTGTTCCACGGTCACCCTCAAAGAAGAAGCAGCAGTGCGGCAATCTGCCCTCTCCAGCTTCACAGCCGCTAGCTGATCGGAGACCTCTCGGTTCAGGAACTCCCGCCTGTTGGCGTGCTTTAACAGCATTACAACTCGCAGGGTCCAATCATCCATTGGGCAGCCGAATGCTAAGAGCGACCGGGAGAGATGATCTATCAAGCTTCTCAGCTGCATATAAGTCAGGCCCGGAGAGGCTAACATGGCCCGCTGGAGATTATCCAGAGACTGCCATACCATGTCACCAGAGAATTGTAGGCCTAATGGCGAGTCTCAGGGAGCTGAAAGTCTACCCTGCTATCTCCCTCGGCCCAAATGTCATCGGCCACCCCGAGGGACGTCGACGGCATAGTCTGCACGACGCCCACACCCGGCCCGATTATTGCAGCGGCAGCAGCTAAAGGGGCCTCCATGGTGACAACTTCTTTGCCCGCCCTTTGGGGTGAGGCTACAACAGCCGTATCGGCAATGAAAGGCGCTTGTTCCTCTTGAGCAGTCTCACTGGCCGCTAAAGGGGGAGAGCCCTCTATGACCGACAAAGCTTTAATGATATCGGCCTCGTCTGCAATAATTTCTCCTGCTTCTATGTCCGGAGGACCACTTGGCGACGGCAGTGATTCTGCGCCAGCCATCAAGGCTTGAGCCCTTGCAACCCCGGTCGGAGCGCCACCTTCGGCCGTCACGCCAGGCTCCCTTGAGGTCGCTGCAGCAGCATAGGTCCGTGGAAGCCGTAGGGCAATGGGCCGCACAACTGGTGGGAAGGCCGACTGACCCATATCCACGTCTGGAAGGGGTATGCGAATCATTATAGCCGGCGGTACCACCTCAGCCTGCATTCCATATATGTACATCAGCCAGCTGGCTTGAAAATTAAAAGAAGTGCTGCAAGCGGGAATCAGAATACTTCCTACCTCAACCGGCACTATATTTAGGCCTCCAAAAGTGGCCTCTGAAGATTCTGGCCCTCCCCCTGCAGTCGGGTACAATGGCCCGTACTCGACTCCCAATATCATCGGAGGGCTAAACGTTGGCAGGTCGCTCTCGTAAGCTGAAGAAGCCCCGGCGTCCTCAGCCTCAGTGTCGACCATGGGGAATCCCTCGTCATCGCCGGAGCCGCCACCATAATCAACTTGTTCAGAGGAGGATGATTCTTCTGCTTGTTCTCGGACCGCCGATACCTGAGCGGGAGCCGTGCTGCTGGGAGGAAGCCCTCTATCCAGAATCTCCTCAGTGGTCTCCGCCTCGGGGAGCATCCGTTGGCAGAATATCCAGGGGGTGGTCCCTTGGAAGCCCTTGCTTTCCGATGACAACCCCTGTCGTGGCACCGACCTCAGGGAGCAGCGTGGGTCGAACATCGACTGGAATTGAAAGATAATAAATGGTCAAGACCCGACTGAAACCACAATATGCCACCAAGCTCTATCGGCATGCTGCAAATTACCTTCTATTTCTCGATGGGGTTTCGGTGAAGGCAAGTCACCCTCAGCCGAGGCCTAGGGGGCTTCCTCCTCTCTCTCCCCAGCAGCAGCTCCGGTTGCCGCCTCCAACCCAACAACGGCGGAGGTAGTGCCAGCAGCTACTGAAAGGAAGGATGATCAACCAGGGCGGCGGAAATAAACAAACAAGCCATGCAAGAATAAGAAGTCACATTCGCCCTCAGGCCCTTGCGTCCAGGCGGCCTCAAATTCAGAGAATGACGGAACCCGAGGAAGGGGAACCGTGGGTTCCTCTTCAGCAGCCTTCCTCCGACGTGCCCGAGTAGCGCGGGACTCTGCCCTCTTGGCTTTCTTGGCCCTACTGATGGCCTCCCTGACCTGGGACCTGGTTCGCTTTCGCGAATCCCCAGGGGGTAATGGTGTCGTGGTCGGAGCTGGCTTTGGAATATTAAAATATGAAGGCTTCTGCGCCTTAGATATCAACTCCCTACAGTGTCGGGTCGCCTCCATAGAAAGGTGAGCTGCAAAAGCACATAAGTGAGAAGATGCACACTGAATATAGAAGAAGCAGCTTCAGGGCTGAAGAAGAAAACAAGCATTACCTGGCAGCCCTGTATATCGGGGACTAAGCGGCCAGTAAAGCAATGCTGGCACCTTGTCCCGGGAAGCCGCCTCGCGGATGAGCCAGCACACATCACCAATTGTTTCACTTTTCTCCGTCAGTTGAGCCAAGTCCTCATGGCCACGGGATGACAAGTGATGATATAAGCTCAAGTGGTCGAATCCCCAGCCGTCGACATACTTGAAAGATATGAGGAGCTGATGGTTTCGGATGGCTTCTAACGGACTGGAAATTGAAAGCCCATGAGAATGGAGCAGGGCGAATATCCAGGGGGTGTTGGAATATAAGTCAGCCCGCCTGTCTTCCCTCCTGATAAAGGTCCGGTATGGATGAAAACAGTCGAGTTCTGGGCGCCAGCTCGCCACAGTATGAAGAGGCTCTTCCACCGGAAGGGGGATTGTCTGAAGAGCAATCCGGTCACTGCTGACCCGGCACAGCCCCCAGAGGGTCTTCACGTAGTCATCCTTCTGGATCTCTGGCATCTTCGGGTCGGCCTAGGATGACCTGCCCTTCACAGCTTTCCTGGCCTCTATATATGCCATCACCTCGGTGTTAGACCAGGACTTCAGCTTCTTCAAATAGGAGGGATCAACATCCAAAACAGGCTCCCGCTGCGAATCTAGGAAACGACGCTCGGCACTATGCCAGCAGTCTTTCCGGAAGTTCCGATAGAAGCCGTTCGCGCATTCCACCACTTGATGAAGTCTGGAGTCACTCGTGGCCGACGGGCCGGGGTTGGCACCCTGAATGACACGTCCTCCCGACGATGGAAGTAGTCCCACCATCCACGGGCTTCATCCGTAGTCGTCTGACCGGCCCGATGTCTATTCGGCAGATTGAATCGGGCTGAAGAAGAAGGAATTTGCTGGTCATACCCAAAATTCCGGCCAAAACGAAAGGGATAATACGGCTCCAGCCACAGTAAGCCGCTCTTCCTGAAGACAAGAACACTGGGACGAATAGACAGCGCCCAATCAACCAGTTCCGACTCCAAGATGGGCCTTGTGCTCTTCGACCCAGTCAGCTGATGAATAAATTCCTCTGTCTCAAATAATCGGCATTGCCGCATCCTGTTGACAAGAGGGCTAGAGCTGGCAGCCAAGCTCCAAAAGTGCAGAACGCCAGGGGAATCTGTTGGAACTGTAGTCAACTTCCCCCGAATGGCGAAAAGCTGATCCGCCAGTGAGGACGGTTCGGCACTGGCAAATTCGATCATCCGCGGCAAAGGACGATCTGACTGCATCGACCGGGGAGCTGCTTCAGGAAATAGGGTGCAGACCCAGGCATTAAAAAAGTGGATGGGACCAACTGTCCGTGAATTTCTGGGGATGCGCGACTTGTGCAAATCCCCCAACATTTTATATATGAGGCACAGAGCCACAGGGCACAGGGACAGCTTCGTCCCCCAGGCCATTAAGCAGGCAGGGTAAATAGCCTCCGGTCTGATTACTGTCTCGTCCCCTTGAGGGAGGGCAAACGAACAAAGCCAATAAGTCAGATACGCAGCACAATGTGTAACTCGTCAACTCCTGTGGGATTCGGGCCGACCTGCCGCCCTCTCCCTGAGACAGCGGGATATGTCGCTTGGCGTCGAGCCCTCTTCTTCCGCGCCACCGCCGTCGGAACCACCGTGGGGAAGTCCTCGTACTGCTGCTCCCCACCGAAGAAATACTGGAGCCACGTGCCCATCCGTACGCGTCTCTTTTCGCCAGGCTTCCGCGCCTCTCGCAAGTCAAGCGTCAGGCGCAGCAGGGTGCGATATGCCTTCATCAGATAACGGTAGGCGAAGCCCATGAAATATCTACCATCCCCATCCATCTGGTCTTTCAGCCAGTCTGGAAAACAAACTTCTTGATACGGCTCCCCGTCTATGGGCAAGCCGCTCAGCTGGGAAAGACTCCAGAGGTCCAGTGAAGTCTCACCCTCTGCAGTGTAAAAAGTGTTGTATTCTGGGCAGAAGACTTCGATCATCCCGCAGCACAGACCTCGGGAGATCGGGTACCTGTACCGTGAAGCATATACACCCAGGTATACACCCGCATGCACCAGGATGGGGGCGTACTGCCGCAACACAAAGTCTGTGAATTCAACTACCCCCGGTCTGAAGGCGTGAGCGTCGGTGGCTTTGAGTTCTCCAAACCGCCCCACTGAAATCTGATGTTTGAACCGAACCGCCAAGCAGTCTAAAAGAAAAGGCTCGTCTCGGTATCCCCAATGAAGCGGGGCGAGGAATAAACCGTATACGGGCTTCTCCCTGTCAACACGTCCGGCAGTTTCATTCCAGCGAGATGGGGTATACTGCGGCGCTCTCGTCAGCATTCCAGCCTCGGGGGATAACTCCTGCACCCCGAGCACGGCTCCCCACTTTCTGGGCTCCCTCGGGATATATATAGGCATGCCTCGAGTGACTGACTAGGCCAAACTGTCTCTCTCCGCCAGTAGGGCTCCCTCGGCTCGACGGACGAGAATTAAATCGCGCTTCCCTCCAAGGTTGAAGCGCTCAAGGAACGCCATCAGATGCTTGTCCTTAGGATGGTCGAGTCTGACGCCATCCCTTCGATCATACTGGAAGTGGTTGCCGTCAAGAATCTATAAGCGGCCGGTGTCGACGGTGTCGGTCTCTGAGTCCGAAGACCCAGCAACCACAGCTATCTGTCGAGGCCCCCGATCAAGGGAATGCACATTCCCCCATGTCACAGCAACCTGTGATGCGGAAGAAGATGATCCAGATGCCATATTATCTGCAAAAACAACGCCCAGAGGCGAATAAGCAAAGTCAGAAATCAGTTGACCGCAGCAATATTTCTGACAAAATTCTGACAGCATCTCCCCAGCTTGGGGATTTTCCGAAAGAAAAGCGGAAGCCGTCCACAGAGGGAGCAGCCCCTAAAAGTAGCCATAGGCGGTAAGCCAAGGCCAAACGGGACACCCGGGGGATTCAGCTCCGAGGACAGGTCCTACTAGAAGCCTCCCGGGGCCCGAAGAATGGGTCCAGGACCCGAACAAAATAACACTCAATCCACTCGCTCACTCACAGGCGAAGTCGCCCGAACCCAAGAGCCACTCGGCGTCGCGGGAAGAGGAGAAAGGGAGATGAAGAGAGAGAAGAGAACTTCACAAATGAACAGCTCGAAGAAAAAATGAAGAAGAAGCCAATATATAGGGGGCTCCACCCCTGTTAAAACGGCGCGCCCCGGGGCGCGCCGTTTTAAGACATTTACGCGCCATAAAGACGGCGCCGTTTTAACCTCAAAATCTTAGGGCGCGCCGAATTTAACCGCGCCGTTTTAACCAATGAAGTAAGGGGCGCGCCGTTTTAAGTGATGCCGCCAAGCTTCCTGCCTCGCCGGATTAACGTCCGAAGCCGAAAGTAAGTGCCGTTCGAGCTTCTGTCAACCAAACGAAGCTCATCCGTAGGCCTTGCCGCATTCCTGCCTCACTTGCACCGCCTACGTCTGGGGGACATTTGTTGGCACTCAAAACATGATCCTTCGGCAACCAAGCCGCAAAGACGAATGATACGGCCCACTGAAGCACAGAAGCCGATGAAGACTACCTTATCAAAGACCCTTCAAGCTGACGGGGCCCCAAGTCGCCTTGAAAGGAGCACCGGGGATTTTACCTCAGGAGAGTCGAAATGAACCCACAACCAACCGGCAGTGCGATCAAGCCTACCCAATGATCCGGCATTGACCTCGTCATGCCGCTACCCCACATCCGTCGCCCGACCAAGGACGACGGTCTACCCGATGTCTCTCCTAAGGAGGGAAAACGTCCTCTGCCGCCCACAACAAGGGGCCGAGGGCTCTGTCAGCAGAGGGTCCCGATTACCCGACATGGGTTCAGCTCCTCGTCATAATGGGCCCTTTAGTGGTCAATTGATCGCCGTTCAAGGCAAAATTATCTAGGATGCAACACCATCCTGCAAAGAAGCTTTGAGCACGAATCCGTCTCAACCAGGAGCACAAATCGCAGTGCCGAAGGCCGTACCACCAGGACATCCGTGTGCTCGGACCAGACACACGCGGAAGTCTGATCAAGGCCGCTCGTCATGTCGAGAGCTTCCTCGACTCCACGTCAAGGGTTTTCAAGGACCAGGGCGAGAGGAATAGTCAACGGGAGCTTCCGGAATCATCTCCGGACCCACCGGACCGGCACGCCGAGTAAACAAGTTAAAACGGCGCCGTCAAACCGGCGCGCCAATTACCATAGGGGATGCGTCCCCCGACGCCGTCAAACCGGCGCGCCAATTACAATAGGGGATGCGTTCCCCGGCGCCGTCAAACCGACGCGCAAAAGACGATCGGGACGTGTCCCCGGCGCCACCAAATCCGGCGCGCCCCCTTCCCGGGGCGCCGAATTAACAAAATGGCTATACATATAGCCTGCCTTATCCGTCCAAAAAGGGAGAGAAGAAATCAGAGGGCGATAGAGGCCATCCAGATCCTAAGAGAGCAAAAAAAAAGGAAGAGGAGAAGAAAGAAAAAAAAAGAAGAGAGCCAATCGGAGAGGGTTCTGTTCGTCCGAGAGAAGTGCTTGGGGGAGAAGTAGAGTTTTCTACGAGGGCCTTGGCCATCGTCTTCCTCGTCTGCTACTCGGAATATCTCCGGAGCCGGAGAAGAGAAGCTAGGGATCCGATATTCCGTTCGGAAGAAAGAGTTTAGGTGGGTCTCCATGTTTCTTCCGGTTAATCCCTCTGTTCTTCTTTTGGGTTTCTTCCTATGGCGCAATGTAAGTGAAGGAGGGGAGGGGCGATGATATGAGCCTGGCCTCCCCTTCTCTCACCCTTCTCCTTTGCCCTTTCCACTTTGCCTGTAATCATTTTTTTTTCTTCATTAATGTAAACGGCGGCCGATCGACAACGACGGCGCCGGAATCTATATGCTCTGTATATATACCTGTGTTTTGCACGGGATGAATGAAGAGCTATTGTGATTGATGTCGTATCCCTTCCTCTCGCTCTCTAACCCTCCTTCGAGCGTGCATTTAATGGTTTCCCCAATATATATATATGTATATACTCTCGTATAACCGGTTTCTCCGACATTGGACATGCCTTCGGGCCATATGAATCATTCATCCCCCCTCCCCGGGGTTTTTCTTCCTTCCGATTCTAATGCGATTGCAGGGCTCTGCATCGCATATGCCACGGGTTCTGTGATTGGGGACGCACTTATGTGCGTATCTCCGTCTATCTCTGTCGAGGGAACCTATCCCTCGCCTCCTCCTGTGCCTCTCTTCATAGGTCGGGGGGGGGGGGGGGGAGGGAGGATTGCCTCTGTCATCCCTCTCTATTCTCGTCGGCTCGTGCCCGAATGTGACATATGTACATCTCTTCCCCGGCACCTCTATGCCAATCGCACTGCATCGATCTATTTAGCTTATGGACTTTGCCGTTCTCGCACTATTCTTTCGTTTCGTGCGCATCTCAACGAGAATGTGCTCTGTAGCATCATTCCAGCATCTGGGGAGGGGGACATTCCTCGATATTCCACGTTAGTCATTTGGCCGGTGGAGGTTCGTCCATCAATGATGAATATCCCAGTAGGCTATTGAATGCACAGCAACAGGGCCATGTCCCGACAGATCCAAATCCACGGTCCTTAACAGGCCTCGTGGTGGCCGTGGGTCGCGTGCCCCTCGTAGGCTTGCCCTCGAGGTTTCCCTCCCATATCGGTCGTCCCGATCCGAGTGTTGTGGTGACTCGGGTTGCGTGCCCCTCGTAGGCTAGCCCTCGGGGTCTTCGCTCCCGTATTGAGTTGCTTCATTTGCTCGCTGTTACCCACGGATTTGGTGCCCCTAGCAGGTTTGACCTCGGGGTTTTCCTCTCCGTTCGGGTTTTTGCCGGCCGCCGTTGTGCCACCCGGCTCTTAGGGGTTGCTCCACTACGTGAGTACTCCCCGCGTCTCCCCGATAAATCCTCCGGGATGGGGAGATGCTGCCGAAATTTCGGCTCGAACGAGTATAACTCGGAATGATCGCCACGCTCGAGTACGAACCTCGCGCGGGCCCTGACTCGGCTCCCGGATGCCCCGGGGTCGACCCTGTGAAATAATAGCTCAAATAAACTCTCAAAGTTTTCCAAAGCATTTCAATAAACCCAAAAAAAATGAATGAACAAATTCCCGATTTTAAGTTAAACTGGCGCCATTCGTTTACGGCGCGGCATAAGCGACGCGCTCTAAAACGGCGCACTTTCCACGGCGCGCTCCTCCGCGGCGCGCTCTCCCCGGCGCGCCTCAATCAGGGCCGCGCCGTTTTAAACCCCTCTTATTTACCTACGGTTTCGACGCCGTTTTAAGTCCTACACCTACGCTTTCAGGCGCCGTTTCTAATCGATGTACTCTTTAATCCCGGGCTCGCCCCGAGTGACCCCCACCTTCCCGAAGGCGAAGTCAAGCAACCCTAATTAGGGATAAACTGAACAAGGAGAGGGCCTTTCGTGTCGAGACCTTCTTGCTATCATGCTTTCACCATCATGTCTATCCTCACTCCACCCTTATCATCATGCTTGTGCTATCCTTTCCCTCGTTGGTGGGGCTTAATAAATATGTGACTGAATCATATTCATCTTCATAATTCTGTCATCTTACTTATCATCATCATCACGCACTCATGTTGCATTAAGGCATGCTCAAGCGGGTGCACCCTTGGTATATCAAATAACATTGCCAGAAGGTCAGGTTACGCCTGATTGGAGGCCTTGTTATGAGTGAAGGTGGCCTTCGAGCCTAAGTCCTCTGCCATGTATCAGGGTCCACCCTAATAAATCGTGTGTAGTCAATCATAGCATCTTGCATGATCACTCGCATGCTCTGTATCCTTTATTCTGACTTTGACAGCCCGCTATCTCGGCAATTAATCAAAGGTGTTCCCTCCTCGTGGGGGATGTAATTAACGCCATAACCTTTATGGTATGGCGGACTGCTGGTCCCGACCGAACCTCACATTCGCCCGACATGGGTCAGAATGAGCGCACAATAAGATCGTCACTCACATGACTGGCACGCCCGCATCGTCAATCAGTCAGTTAATTACCGGTTAATTAATTGGTTGGTCGATACGTGAAATAAGAAGCGTATATATATGTACATATACACATATATACACGAAATAAGATAAAAACAATAAGACGGTCGGATAAGAAAAATCACGTCGCAAACACCGGCGCACAAGCCCTAAACATGGATTTTACCCTCCTGGCTCAAAAACGCCCCTCTCGGCCTCCCCACGGCCTATAAATCACGAGGAAAGCTGTAAGGAGGATAAGGATATGTCCCCCTACCTCAATGGAGCACGAGCCCCGCCGGATCGCCGCCAATCGCAAGAAGAAGCTTTTAAACCCTCACACACCCCGCCCCTCACCGCGAAAAGCACGCTCCCGCGTTCGCCTCGTCGCCGCCGCCGCCGGCACGCCGCTATCGGAGTGGAGGGGGCCGAGTCTCGGTTGTCCGGGGAGGAAGAACGGCCACGGTGGGGAGGGCGCTCCAACTGTCGGAAGAAAAAAGAAGAAGAAGATGAAAAGAAGAAAAGGGAAAAAGAAAAGGGAAAAATAGGGGGTGTTTATAGAAAATCCGAAAAATGCCAAAAATATCAAAAAAATAGAAAAATACGTTTCCACGATCCTCGGAACACGTACAATGCGATAGTACCATCCCGAAGTAGGGGAACGCAACGGTTCGCTCGCAAACGCGTTCCGCAGGTCCGTCAGGGAAAAATACGCCTAAAAAACAAAACAAGCTCTAGGGCCCCCGAAAGTGATCCGAAACTCACGGATCTAGATCCGAAAAATGTCCAAAAAACTCGGGACATTATAGTGACTGTGGTGCATAATGTCAACCAACCGACGTTGTCAGAGAGGGTAAAAAGAAAAAAATGTCACAACATGAACTGGAGCATGGTGTGTAACAACGATAAAGTTAGGGCTGTCAATGGATCAAGCCCGAGCTATGTTTAGGTCAAACCAAACCTAACTCGGTTCGTTAGTTTTAAAGCACGAGCATGGCCCGAGCCCGAGCTATGTTAGGTCGAGTCGAGCCTGGCTTGACTATTTCCCTAAAACGTAAGGCCCAACTTTGGCTCGGCTCGACTAGATAAATTAAATAAAAAAATCAATGAAAAATAATAGGGTTGTTTACAAATAAACTATCATTATCGACAATTTTACAGATATATCATTCTTAGAAATGCATTAACGTATAAACCCCCACTATCTTGAAAAACTTGTAGATATGCCATCATAGTTATCTTTCGTCGACGGGATCACGAATATTCCATGTCAATATTCTCGTTAAGTGACGATAAAATGACTAAAATATCCCTCTTACGGTCAAATGACTAAAATACCCAAGAGAGAGAGAGAGAGAGAGGGGATCTCACAGTTAGGTGGTGATGGGAATCAACACCGAGCACTAATATTTTATTTTTGTATTTGTATCCTTTTTTATTGTATTTATATCCTTGGCTAATTGGGTTTACAATTATAAGGCATTATAAGCCAAAGGATTAGTCATTAGAAATCTTTGGGTTTCTTTGTAAAAAGGCCTTTGGGTTTCTATGTAAAATGTCAATGTGTCCGGCAGGGTCTCCCACCCTCTTTCCCATTGGTCCACCTAGGTTCTAGGGCCCATGTGGGGCTGGTTCAAAGTCCAAGATTGGACTTGGACCAAGGGGGGACAAGAATAGGAAAATTCAAACTTGGACTCCCCTTAGTCAAGGGAGCGCCCCCTCCTTTGTCCTCTCTTGTAATTTTTTTATTTTTCTTTCTTTTGACCACATGGGGGAAGAAAATGCTATCCCTTATTTGCTCCTCCCTAACCCTAGATCTAGGGGTAGTTTAGGTCATTTGTACATTTCTATATAATCCATGTATTTTCCATTTTGTGAGAATTAATGAAGGAAAAAAAAGTATTTGCTCCAAGCAAGCCCAATGGCGCCCCTATCTCCCCTCTTCCCCTTAGAGCTGGACTGCTCTGATTTCTATGGTGTGAAGCCATAAACTTGATGGATTCCAAGTTCTATCACCTCTGTTAGATGTGATTTCCAACCTCTGTTCGTGCCGCCGACGAGCCGCCACAACCATCTCTTGACCCTGCTATCCAAAACTCCGAGATCTAGAACAGCAAGCTAAAGAACAGGTTGGTTCTCCCAACTCCTAGCTCTGATCGAACTGAGATTTTGAGGGATTGTTCCTCTTTATTTTAGCTTTCCATCAATATAAATTTTGTGTCAATCCGCCACCGTTTGGTGTTTTTCCTTGTGTTTTAGTTCCACCCCTAACAGTCTGCCAATCAGCAGATTTGCGGGATAGTGTGTTGTTGTTGTGTTTTTCCCGCCCACCTAGTTTTCTATAAAAATTTCTAAAAAAATCATACGTGTTCCTCACATCCCCCTCTTCCACCCATAATTTTTCTAGTGTTAGATCCATCATTTTTAGGTCGGTCAAAATTCAGTCTCAGGCAGATCCTTTTCTGTCCTGACAGTCTGTAATCTGAGTTAGTAAAAAACCTTGGGAACAGTCATGTTCATTTTCTAATCCGTCTACTGGATGGATCTGAAATAATTATATGTTGTAGCCCTTTGCATCCTCTATGCAACGGTACCAATTTTACCTCGATCTGACACAACATCTGGGCGCAAAAATTCTTTTCGTGGAGGCGCGCATTTTTGATCCGAGAACAGGCCAGCAAAGTAGTCACCGGGTAATTCCAGCAAAAATATGCCGGGATAGCTTCGGCGACCGCCACTCCCGGAGATCGATCGGCAACCCCCTGCAGCGTCCCAACCATCCGCCGCAGCAAGGAGACGCCCGGGCACCGCCGTCCCAGCATCCGGACCCGCCTGTTGTCTGCGGGCCCCGCAGAACCGAGCCGGACCAGCAGCCCGTCTCTAGTCTGAGAACCATCTGGCTTGCTGCCCGTCAACCCGAGTCCGCTACTCCAAGGTCCCATTGTAGCCCGTTACCTCCCTGCGTGGAGTGGGTAATTAAATTCACTGTTGTAATTATTTATTTACTGTGTACTGGGAGTACGAGTTTTGGTCGGGGTCGTCTTTCCCACACCCGGAGCGTGGAGACATCGTTTCTGCTCCCCTCTCGGCATTTTGCTTTACTCGTATATATTTGTATGCCGCTACCAGTGATAGGTTAACTAGCTCGATTCAATTTAGTCACCGCTGCGAGAGTGAGTGAGTGTAACCCGACTCGTGACTCGATTCGAGCACGCGGAAAAGCCGATACCCTCGACTCATTGTCGGTTTCTCAACCACCCAGATCCGCACGTTTCCCTCGCTTAGGGATGTCCGCGAGCTAGAGTCCCAGGTTCGCATCCCGTCTCGCATCAGGTGGGAGGGGAGCTCATGTAGTCATTCTTAGAGAAAGAGAGAGCAGGGAGATGGGGAGGGGGGCTCAACCAGCCACGGTTGCTACCGAAAGATATAGAGATAGAGCAAGGGTGGGGGAGAGACTGAGAGGTAGAGAGAGAGAGCAGGTGGTGGGAGAGAGAGGATGAGATAGAAAGAGAGAGTGCATGGAGGGGGGGCGCCGGAGGCGTCTCCCCCTTCGGCGGTGACAGAGTGAGCGGGAGAGAGAGAGGAAGGCAGAGAGAGAGTGCGAGAGGGAGAGGGGGGATGCCGAACGACGGTGACAAAGGGAGCGAGGGAGGCAGAGGGAGTGTAACGGCTCGAGATCCGAACACCGGGAAGGTCCGATAACCCGAATCTCGAACCGTCACCCACGAGCCGGAAGACTCGAATGGGTTAAAAGGATAGTGTGGAGATACACAAGAATCTAAAATAATTGCAGAGCTACGCAGATTAAATGAATTAAGAAGGAAGAAATTAATAACATTAATTAAATTACACGGACCACAAAATAACAGTAGTCTAAAATATAACAGTAGTCCACAACTAGTACAGTCCAAAGAGAAAAGTACAACTACACGGGCATACCCCGGCCTGGCAACTGGCAACTAACCCTGGGCACCTGAACCACGTGGAGCCTCTGAAGCGCTCCCCGAAAGCCTCGTCTCACCTGAAACATGGTGAAAACACGTAGGGAATGTACCTCAAAACACAAGGCTCAATAGGGATCATCCGGTCCCCACCTTGCAAACCGAGAAACTGCGCGAAAAGTAACTATAAACTACTACGACGGCTAGTACCGAACACACGACACGAAAATCGGGACAACTCGTCAAAAGCCAAAGAGTCGCTACCACACAAGACAGGAGTACCAACTCGCTAGAAGCAAGACCGGATGCGTCCACTGACAACTTAAACTGCGCCTCGGGTGTCTCCCTCCGGCCCAGCGAGAACTGAGACACCGTACAAGTAACCGCAGAACAAGTGACTAGTTGGGGTTGCGCTCGTCAGCGCAGGTCCACTGTTGTAACGACTCGAGAATCTGATTACCGGGAAGGCCCGATAACCCGAGACTCGAACTGCCGCCCACGAGCCGGGAGGGCTCGGAAGGGCTAAAAGGAGTGTGGAGGCACAGAGAAATAGAAAATAAAGTAGGACAATTCAACAATTAACAGAAAGAAATAAACAACTACTACAACAGAGTCCAGTCCAACAGAAAGTATAGTCTAAAGCAGTAAAAATGTACCACATGCCAAGTGAACACTCGGCCCGGTGAGCTGGCAACTAAGAACCTCTGAACCGTAACCTCGAACCTCGAGGAAGAACCGTCACACCTGAAAATCAGGGAATGAGTCTTCAAAACAGGGACTCAGCAGGGATCCCGCGAAACCCCAACCGGAAACCACGGCAGTATCGGAAAGGAAAGCTACAACTACAGCAGGAACAGCAAACTGGTGGCCGGTCAAAACTCGGCACTACAGCTACTCCTACTGTACCAGAAACACACCCCGATCTCGCGGTCGGGGGCTACCGAACCACACTAGTACCACTTACCGAAGTAAAACCTACGGCAACCGGAATTTACCGGAGGTGGCGAAGCGGAGCGCGCGAGGGGCTCGTTTTGCTGCAACACAGAAAGAAGAGAGAAGAGGAGAGAGACCACCACGGGAGATTGCTCCAGCGGGGCGTGCGGGACATATGCAATATAATAAGATATGGGGATTAAACGGCCATAGTGGGAAATGACTCTCCGCGACCTCAGGGGATGGGAAAAGTGCAGAATTTAAGTGATAGAAATTTAAACGGTCATTGCGAGAAATGACTCGCCGCGGCCTCGAGAATATGAGCAGATATGAGAAGAGTACAGAATACAAGCAATAGGAATTTAAACGGCCATTGCGGGAAGTGACTCGCCGCGGCCTCGAGAATATGAGTAGATATAACCACATCACATAATATCAATGACGAAAATTCAAACAGTCATTGCGGGAAATGACTCGCCGCGGCCTCGAGAATATAACAGATATAAGGAACAGAATATAAGAGACAGAAATTTAAATGGCCATTGCGGGAAATGACTCGCCGCGGCCTCGAGAATATAACAGATATAAGAAACAGATATAAGAACAATGCAAAATATATGTGACAAAAATTTAAACGGACATTGCGGGAAATGACTCTCCGCGGCCTTGAGAATATGATGTGATCGCCAGGGGCCGGAGACCCCAAAATAAAGAAAGTGATCGTGCCTACCTCAAAAGCGGGAGATGACGGGTTGCTTCCTCCTCTCCCTTTGGCCGGCCGATGGAGAGGGCTTTCCTTGATTACCCTTGCAAAAGAAGAAACAGACAGATACCAAGTGGATCAGAAAAGATGGCAGTGTAGTATTAGTCCCTTGATGAAGGATAATGAAATCGTGGCAAGACACACACCTGGTTGGTGTTATTTTTAAACCCCTCTCGGACACGAGTAGGAGAGAAATATGATGATGAATGGGATTATGTAAACGTATATAAAAGAAGACTCCCTTATGAAGGGAGTCGGAGAATGCGAGATGATGAATGCAAAAGAACTACGGAGAAAAGGGGAGAGAATTGACTTATTGAATGTGCCGATGGCGGGATCCGGCGGAGCTTCAGCAGCGTGGGGACGACGTGGAAGCAAAACGGATGGAGCTAGCCTTCCTCTCGCGAGCGCGGGCACCCGAGAAGCCGGTAGAACCTCCCCTTACAAAAGACCCACGGGTTAGAAATTGGATCCGGCAGAGCCTCTCCTTCCTCTGTCGGATCTGAAGTCCCTTCCCTTCGAGGGAGGGGGTCCTCTATTTATAGAGGGCAGATGGCTTGAGGCGTTCAGGGGACTATACGCCTCAAGATGGGGGCGTCGAGGACCCTGGATGTCTCCACAAACACATTAAATATTTTTATTTTTTTATTTTTATATTTTTATGAAGGCATCCAGGATCCTGGACGCGTCAATGCTGAGGCGTCCGGGACCCTGGACGCGCCCAATTCCGCCCACCGGAACCCCGCTGAAAGCCGTAGACGGTGGGTAAAGCGCGTGATTTTGGTGGGTACCCGTGACTTAAGAGTGGGCGCGTCTAGCTGGCAAGACGTCCCTATATTTTTGGATTTCTCCGAAGCGTCAAATCGAGCGGCATGCCGAGATTGTCCGGATGCAGAGTATGGGGGCGTCCAGGTCGTTAGACGCCTCCATCATTATATTTTTATTATGATTTTTTATTTTTTATTATTATGTATTGATTGAGGCGTCCAGGGGCCTGGACGCCTCAATGAAATCCCACCGAATCAGCTCCGAAAGACCGTTGGCATCAAACCGTTAGACGTCTTCGAGTTCAGATTCTTCCGGTACGTCCGGTTGGTGGCGATGCTGTCCGTATGCTGCATGATTTCCGTAACGAGGTGATTTTCGGATGCCGAAGAAGCGTTACGTTACCCACTCAAAAGGTAAAAGAAGACCCAAGAATGGGAAGCACTCAAGCGATTCAAAATGCGAAAGCCACTGCGGGGCGTCATATAGTAATATGAGATTTTCTCAAGGTGATGTTAGGAATAGCGTGTCTACAGCTGCCCCGCCTTGGCGTCTGCTTTGTAAGGGAGTGACACGTAATGGAATGATATGGAGTGGGAATGGACTGAAAAGTTGATGCCAAGGTGCGATGAGACATGCTTTTGACATTACTGTTTGAAATCTTTCCCGTAGTTTCGTTAAGGCGACCTTGAAGAAGGTCTTCCAAATGTGACGATTGCTTGGACGAAGATCAAACAAGGGAGGGGGAGATGCGCGCTCAGGCACGAAATAAAGGAGACCAACTTCTCGGTGTGGAAGTACCTAGGTCGTAAACCTGCAGGTTTCACCTTTGGGGAGCGGTTACCAGCCAATGTGGAAGTGTTGCGGCCAATGTGGGTCAAACAGGGTAAAAAGTAAAGGAATATCTGAGGGTCAGACCAAACAATGGTCTCTTTTGGAAGAGCAGCGTAGGGCCATCTCAAGGAAACTCTGTGTTTTATTCGGAGTGGAATATCTCATATTTGTAAGAATTGAAGCACAGTGGTTGTCGTAATCGAATCACTTTGAATGATCTTCCGCAATAAAATCAAAGTCCTATATGAATGCATGCATGGTTTAAAGAAAATTTAAAACAAATTAAAATAGAAAATAGCCAGGGATAATATTGTTATTTTGTTAAGAATGGGTCATGATACTGATTCGGTAAGCTGACACTGAGCTGGGGCTCGTTTATCCGCGCATCAACTCACTGAACGGAACCATCGTCCCCACGCTATCACAAATTAACGGCCTATCCGTATAACCCAAATTCTTCTGAAATCATCACCATTTTTGTTGAAGGGGAACTCAAATCCCAGATTCATTCGGGTCGCAAGGTCCTTGACATGTTCTAATAGCGTAAATATCATATAATATGATGCATGACATGGTGGGACCAATCACCGAACGGTGGTACATGAGATGGGACAGTGGCATCCGTTAGTAAAACCTGCACAGATTAATAACATTAGAAAGCAATAGAATCGCACCACAGTACAAGGGAGATCAAGACAAAACGCCGACGACTAACCACTGATGTGACGCATTTCGTCCTTTAGTGCCTCTCCTTTCCTATAAATGCTCCCTTTAGGCTAGTTCAGCCAAATGCACCAAGGAGTCGGCTTAGAAGCTTTAAGGGGAGGAGGAGAAGAAATCTGAGGGTTTCAGGATGGAAGGCGAGTCTTCCCGCCTTATGAAGAGGAGCAGGCCAAGCAGCGAGATCAGGCGACTTTCCGACCTCGAACGTCATCTGAGTGGGATGATCCAGTCGCATATGGTAAGTTGATTTATTTCAAATTCTTCGCGCGCACTCTCTTTTCACTTATTTTCCTTGTTTTTTTTTCTCTTCCAGCCACACCCTCTTTTCACAGGCCCGAGGAAGTTTTCCAAGCTGCCGTGGCTTTCGAAACTCACATCCAACATCTCCATCGGCATGAGGGCCATAATCACGAAGTGGCATCTGCAAGGGCTCCTGATTCACGCTGAGCACTATGAGAAGATTCGCATAGACTGTGCGACTATAGGCGCATTGGTGGAGATCTGGCATCCCCAGACCCACACTTTCATCTTCCCTACCTTCGAGGCGACCATCCTTCTCGAGGAGGTGGAACTTCTGCTCGGACTGAAGAAATTCAAGAGTGATGGGAGGATAAAGGTTATGCGGATGCTGACAAGGGTGACTTCCGATAGTGTCCTTGGAAGCTTCATGCCGCCTGGTGCTGCTAGAAAGGTCCGGACTCAAAAGGGAATTGATCTGCAAAAGCTCACGGAATGGGTCATGGATGCCCTGAGAGGGTCACCAGACGATGACCACTTGGAAGGAATCATGAAAGGGTTTACCATCTGTTTGACGGGTGCTCTCTTATTCCCTTATATCGACAACATGGTGGAGGATGATCAATTGAGTGCCGTCTACGGGATTTGGAGTGGAAAAGGGTGGGACCCGCTGTCCTTGCTTATCTTTACGGTGGTATTACTGCCTCCAGCATGGGTAAGCCTCCTTTCGGTTACGCACTTCTTCTGAATTGCTGGATTGATTTGCACTTCAAATTTGACCACCGCGAGGGGATGCCAACAGCTTCGAAGCTCTTCCAACAAAGCCCCCTTCATCACATAGCCGATGTGTTAGGCTTCGGTGGTACCATAGCGAACCGTGTTCCGTGGTTGAGGAAACGTGAAGACTGGCGGTCTCACTTCAGAACCATGACGCAAAGCTTTTTCACTTGTGCACCAACATGCCTACTCTCACGCGAACTCCTCACGAGGTCTTCTCCCGGAGCTGAACTCCAACTGATTGGCACGACGGAGTTTGTTCTTTATAACGCACATCGGTGCTATATCCAAATCGTCATTCCACGCCACTCGTTCCCACCGTTAACCGGCATCGTTCCTTTGAAGAAGAGGGAGTTGGGCACGGAAGCGGATGCGAAGGAAGCGAAGGCCATTAAAGCACCCTGGAAGACAAGTGTTGTGGGAAAGGCATTAGCGCATGTGGAGGAAGAATGCGAGCTGTGGAGGGCTTATGTAACCGAACTGGAGATGTTAAGGCCTAAAGCGCCTAAGTCCCTAATGAAGCTCACTCTGCTTTCTAATGGAATAAAATGTGGAATTGGGAAATGTGTGAAGTTTAGGTTTTTAAACTTTTCCTCTTTTTATTATTTTTTCAGTTTTTATTTTATTTTTTGTTGTTTGATGCGTCCAAATAAGTGGACGCTTTATGATTAATATATATATATTATTATTATTTTCCCTTTTTTTAACACGTCCAGATGATTGGACGCTTTTAAATAATAAAAAATGTTTTTATTTAATCCTTTTCCTTCATCTTTTTTTGTATTTTTTTGTTAATTAATTAAAATTTTTTGAACGCGTCCAACCTATCGGACACTTTTATTTTTATTTTTATTTTTAAAAAAAAATTATGGATGCCTCCAAAAAGATGGATTTCAAATAAAAGGGAGGCCGCACACACGGCCTCTCACACTCTCGCTCTCTTTCTCTCTCCTCTCTGGCTCATCTCACATTCTTTGACCTTCCTGTCCTTAATCTGAGCCTATGGAGCGTGGTGAAGCGAGTCAGGGAGGTGAGAAGCAGAAGCGGTTTGCCCGTCGTCCGCGGAGAACGCGGGATCAGGCGAAGGCGGTCGCCGTGGAGAAGGAGGAGGCTCCTTTGGCCTTGGAGGGGCCCGAGGACGCGGGAGAGGATGAGAACGACCTAGTAAGCCCCTTAGAATTCCACTTTATTGCATGATTGTGTGATTTTAATCGTAAAATGGGGCGAGAGACGACGTTCAGGAGGGAGGTGGGTGTGAGAGGAGGAGGTGTCCAGGCAGTTGGACGCCTCCATCCCTTTTTTTAATATTTTGTTTTATTTATTTTTTAGGTTATTATGTAATTAATTAAAAGAAAATGGATAGAGGCGTCCAGGCATCTAGACGCCTATATTAATTATATATATATATATATATATATATATATATATATATATATATATATATATATATATATATTTTCTTTTTTATTATTTATCATATATACAAAAATAAAATAAAAAAAAGAAGAGGTGTCCAACTAGTCAGGCGCGTTTACTTTATTATAATTTTTTTTAAAAAAAGGTGATAATAATAATAAAGGGTTTTTTTAGAAAATAAAAATTAAAGAAGAAAGCGTCCAGGCACTTGGACGCCTTAAAAAAAATTTTGAAATTTTTGAAACTAAATAAAATATTATGTACAGTTTTGTTTATTATTCATGATTCTGATGTGTTCCTTCTTTTTTGTGTTTTGTGGTGTGCAGGGCGTTATGAAGAGCTGGATCAGCTTGTCTCTGGTGGTAGCAGCGTACCATGGGCGACCGGACTTCCAGAGGGCGCGGGTGGACGCCATGGGATTCGGGGCGTTCCTGAGGATTGAGCCATTCCGGCTTGACCTACCCCTTATCCAGGCGCTGAGGGAGCGGTGGCACACGCCGAGTCGAGCATTCCTGATGCCCTGGGGGCATATGGTGCCGACACTGGAGGACGTAGCTCGGATCACCGAGTGGACGGAGAGGCGGTCAGCGGGGTCACCTACCCCGACTACAAGGAGAGCGCCCTGGACCTGCTGTGGCTGGAGACGAGCGCGACCGACAGAGACAGCAGGGTGGTTGGCCGAGTGGATATCATGGAGGCGCTCGGATTCGAGGACCCGCGGCAGGGGGTTAGTGAGAGTGGAGCAGAGTTCCTAGCGCGTCTGGAGGGAGATGCTCGGGCGGCTTTTACTGAGGACCCGAGCGAGCGGGAGCTAGCGGACCTGGATCTCCGAAGGTTCCTCTTCTTCTTACTGGGCCGCCTTCTGCTGGGGACGAAGGGGGACGGCATCCATTGCCGCTTCCTCGGGATCCTAGCGGACCTGGACCGAGTGGGGAACTACACGTGAGGAGCAGCCCTACTCGCCCACTTGATCGCCGATATCTCTCAGAGTACAGAGAGGGAGACGACAGTTAGTGGCTACGCACCTTTCTCTAGGTAAACATTTTATTTATGCATTTTACCGTAGTTACAAATATGCAATTACTTGTACTAATGATGTATGATGGATGCAGGTATGGAGCTATTACTACTTCCCGATGGGAAGAGCCAGGCAGTGGAACAGGAGAGCCGTGCCCCTGGCTCAGCGGTGGAGGCCGGTCATGGTTGCGGCACCGCACGGCTACCAGCTGGCGTCGCTTCGACGTGAGCTGACCGAGTACCATGAGGCCATGGTATGATGCATATGATTTTTTTTGTTTTATGTAGGGCTGTCAATGGGCCTGGCCGGCCCGACAGGCTCGCGGGCCTGGCCCGATTTCGGGCCGGGCCGCAAGGTCTTTTTCGGCCCGTGGGTTTTTAGTCGGGCCTAAAAGCCTGGCCCGACTAGACTCGCGGGCCGGGCTCGGGCTTTGAGTTCGGCCCGCGGGCCGGCCCGGCCCGATCCCTTTTTTTATTCTCACTTCAAATTTTAAAAACTATTTAGTCAAACTTATGTTATATTACTTAATTAGAAATTTTAAAATTCTCGTTTAACACAAATTATGTAATTAATATCAAAATTTTAATTTATTTAGTGAGATTGTAAGTTTTATAGTATTAAATATATTAATTTTTATTATTTTTATTATTTTATTTAAGTAGTCGGGCCAGGCCGGGCCTTAGTCGGGCTTTGAAATTTTTACATATTATCAGGCCCGGCCCGGCCCGGCCCGACATAGGTCGGGCCCGGGCCGGGCTTGGGCCTTACTCTTGATAAGTCGGGCCCGGGCGGGGCCGACCTAAGCCCGGCCCGAGCTTGGCCCATTGACAGTCGTAGTTTTATGCATATGATTTAATTGAGTAAAATGGTAACTAATATGATTCATGTATGGCGATGCAGGTGGTGTGGAGGCCCTACCTGGGCATGGCCAATGCTGGCCAGCCTTGGGTCGTAGCGGGCCGTCCTCGTTTCGGGCGGGACGTGTGGGTCCTTTGCCTGAACGAGATCGAGCCGCTGCAGCTTAGGCTGGTCATGAGGACGTTGGGGCTAGCCTAGGAGTGGGTTGACGTGCACGAGCCGAGCCATGTCGGGCGGAAGACCCGAGGCAAGGCGAAGATCGTCGACTGGCGCACGGGCTTCCCTGCACAGTACCTAGACTTGCAGCAGGGTGGTGTCCTGGTGGTGTCCCACGTACAGGACATCACCGACTACCTGCGACGGTACCGGGCCACGTACGCGGAGCGTCTACACCTCGGTGGGGCGGCATGGGTAAGTGTGAGATGAAGATTTTTCCTTCTTCATATGCATATGCATGTGACACTAACCTATGTGCATAAATGCAGGATGCTCGTGATAACATTATTGCCGACCTGCGGGCCCAGCTGGCGGACGCCAGGCAGCAGTTGGCGGCCATCCGGCAGGAGTTGGAGATCCTGGTGAGTCTATGCAATGTATTATGCATTTTTTTTTACCTAGATTTTTCGATGCTTAGCCTCTGACTGTCGTTTGCTCTTGTGTTTCAGTGTGCTCATCAAGCAGCGGCAGCCGGGATGGCTGGCAGAGCGGGTTCTAGTTCGTGGGGTCCTCCTCCGGAGGTCTCTTCCTTCCAGGAGCAGCTGGCACATGCGGTGGCCCAGGCTGAGGAGGCCGAGCATGACCGCGCGGCTCGAGTGAGTGCTTGCTTGACCCCGGCTCTCCTTCTAGTTGCTCTTCTTCCTTCACCGATCTTTTACGGGTCATGCGGGCTTTGGTAGGTGGCGGAGATTCGAGATGCCCTGGCTCGTGCAGTCCGTCCCGAGCAGGAGCGCGATGCCTGGGCGGCAGAGCGTGACGCCCGGATAGCGGAGCTAGAGGAGGAGCAACGGCTGGAAGCTGAGGAGCTTCCTCGCGACATGCTGGAGTTACGGATTGCCCTCGATCTGTCGAGGAGAGAGGCGATGAGAGAGAGAGAGGAGAGGGAGAGAGAGAGAGAGAGGGAGGACAGGTAGAGGGAGAGAGAGGGAGGACAGGAGGGCGGAGCGACAGCGAGATTGGGACGAGAGGAGGGCTCTGGAGGCCCAGATGATGGAGCTCCGACTGAGCCTCGACACAGGGGAGGGGAGGCTTCGGGAGGGTGAGGGGCGGTATCAGAGGGCAAAGGAGCGCGGGGCGCGACTTCGTCAGTCTGGTTCCTTCTCCATGGGCAGCTTCCTGGTTTCTTCGGCCGAGGAGCGTCGTCGCGCCTTCGAGGCTGGCGTGGCACCACATGGCGAGGCGAGCACCGCCTCTCAGAGTTCGCGGAGGCCCCCTAGGGATCCCCATCAGAGGAGGGAGGCGAGAGATGATCGGAAGGGTGGTAGCGAGAGTTAGAGAGCTGCTTGTACACCCCACCCTCCTCACTTTATGATGTACAACTGACTATTTGCTTATATGAAATGAAATTGTTCCTTCTGTTGTGTGCACTTTCCCTTTCCCACGCTTCTTTTCTTACACATGTTCTTTCGGGACACGCTTCACGAGACCTTGCCCTGAAAAGCGAAGAATTACGCCTTGCACGGAGGGATCCTCTTTTTTTTCCTCTTTTTTGGGCGCGTCTAGGCGCGAGGACGCGTCTTAACTTTTAAATTCAAATTTAAAGCGCTAGGCGGCCCTTCTTCTTCCGTGCCTTGCCTGCAAACGAGCCCGCCTCCCGTCGAGATTTGCTTGCCTATCTTCGTCTTCTTCCACTCTCGATCGATGGAGTTTGGTGGGCCAAATCGTGGTGAAGGGAGAGAGGGGCGAGGAACTCCTTGCCCGAGGAGGGACGCGCAAGAGCATAGAGAGGCGTCTATGGAAGAGGAAGGGCCCCTTCGGACACTTGAGGGACCTGAGGGGCCCGATGGCACTGAGGGAGGTGAACACTAGGCCTGTCAACGGAGCGGATATGAAGCGAATATATGACTATCCGTATCTGCTCCGTTTTCCGATTCGAATTATCCGATTTTGATCCGCTCCGATTTGACTCGGATACGAAGCGAATATCTGACTATCCGTATCCGCTCCGTTTTAAAATCCGAATTATCCGATTCAAATTTAAAAGTATATAAATATAATTATAAAATATTAAAAGTATATAAAATATAATTATAAAATGTCAAAATATATAAAATAAATTTTAAATTAAAATATAACTATAAAATATCTAAATTTCTCTATAATATCATTTATTTTATAATACATTATTTAAAAATATGTATTATATGATATATAATATTACGAACGGATATTTTTCGACGGGAGGCCTAGTGAACACAGCCCGATAGGTTCCTTGATCTCCACCTCTTTAATTTCCTTTTGAGTTTGGAGCGGGTCATGTGAGAGGGGAAAAGGGTTCGGCGAGTGTTGCACTCAAATGATGGACGCGTCCTTAACAGGAGACGCATCCTCGTTGTTTGACGTAAGACCCTTCTTTCTTGATAGGGCATGGCAAGGACCCAGGGCTTGGCCGATGAATGGGCGAGCGCTGATGAGCCGAGCCGTGTCAGGAAGAAGAGTCGCGGCAAGGCGAAGCTCGAGGACTGGCGCATACGTCTCCCTGGACATCAAGGGAGCGTACTGGTGCAGGACAGTGCCGACTTCCTACGACAGCGGCGGGAGAGTCATGTGGGACCTCTCCAATCCGGGGATGCGCGTGACATCAACTGCTTACGTGCCCAACTAGCAGAGGCTAGGCGGCAACTGACCGTCACTCAACAGGAACTGGCGATCCTGGTAAGTTAAGTGTTGCATTTTTTTCATTTAATTTTTTTTAGAGCTTAGCCGATGGCCGTCGTTTGTTTGTTCCAGCGTGCCCAGCAGGCAGTGATGGCAGGAATGGATGGCGGTGCATCTTCCAGCTCCTCGGTCCCTTTTCTTGAGATTGCCTCCCTCCGAGAGCAACTTGTCGGTGCGGTGGCCCTCGCGGCCCGGGCTGAAGAGGAGCGTGATGCCTGGGTAGCGACTATAGCGGAGCTGCGGCGTCATAGTGAAGAGAGGTCACATCCGGACATCCTAGAGTTGAGGGTGTTCCTCCAGGTGGCCAAGAGACAGGCGGAAAGAGAAAGGCTAGAGAGGGAGAAGGAGAGGGAGGACAGAAGAGCCATGGAGGTCCAGGTGAGAGAGCTCCACCTAGGCCTTCGAACTATTAGACAGAGGCTAGAGGACATGGAGGCAAGCTATGAGAGGGCACGAGAAATCGGGGCGCGACTCCGCCAGTCTGGCCAGCTCTATATGGGTGGCTTCTTTGCTATGCCAGGAGAGCAACAGCGGGTCGCCGCTGCTGAGCAGGTGCCACGAGGCGAGGCGAGTGCTGCTGTACGGGGCTCCAGAAGGCCCCTGAGGGACCCTCACCTTAGGGGGGAGCAGAGGGACGCCTAGAGGGATGAGTGTGAAGGTGATGGCGAGAGTTGGTGAGCTAGCATACACCTCCTCTTTATGATTGTGATGTTTCTGACAGTTTATGTAGACTTAAGAATATAGTGATTTGATTTCCTGCCGCTCATTTGTCCTTTTGTGCGTTCCTTCTCTCCTACGCTTCTTCTCTTTTACCGTTTCTATGTGACGCGCTCGACAAGGCCTAGCCGTGAAACAGAGACTCGTGCTTTGTCATGCCCCTTTTTCCACGAGAATCTGTCACCGAAGTCAACAACAACGTCCTTCACCTATTCCCTATTGCATCCATTCGGACTTGATGGGTCATTTCTGAGTCGTCGTGTCACACCACTCAATCAGCTTCCATGTGCGAGCAGTGAAGTGACACATGGGACCGCAATGAAGGTGCCCTAGCATGAGGGGGGTTATGGCTCGCACTTCTCCCATTCCCATAAATACCTCCCTTGTTCGTTCTTCCAGGGGCATCGAGAACCATCTTGAAGAGTAGGGGCTTCCACAGCATGGAAGAGCTAAGAGTTCTAAGACTTGGGATGGAGGCTGAATCTTCCCACTCTTCGAAGAGAAGCAGGTCCAGTGGTAGCAGCTCTCGGAGACTCTCGGACCTTGAAGGGCACCTCAATGAAAGACCCAATCGCAACTTGTAAGCTGAGCTTGCTCGTCTCTTCTTCTAGTCTTTCTTCCTCCCTTCTAACAAAACCCCTCCTTGTGTATGCTGCGTGTGATGAAATCACACATTCCATGGGAGTTGGTAGTGGCCGCATACCGGGGTCTCCCGGATTTTCAGAAGGCCAGGCTAGACGTGATGGGGCTTGGAGTCTTTCTTCGGATCGAGCCGATCAGGCTCGACCTTGCCCTCGTCCAAGCATTGCGTGAAAGGTGGGATCCAATGAGCCGTGTCTTCTTGATATCTTGGGGGCACATGGTGCCCAGCCTGGAAGATGTGGTCCGGATTACGGGCCTGAAAGTGGATGGTGAGGCACTGACCGGTATCACGTACTCCGACTATAGAGAGGCTGCCCAGAGGTTATTAGGAGTGGACCTAGATGATCGTAAGAACATGTCTATAGCCAAGACGCCTATTATGGAGACGTTGGGGCTTACTGACATTCGTTCTCGTGATGATGAGTCCTCAGAAGAGTTTATGGAGAGGACTGAAAGGGGATGCCGCGCCGTCTACTGCGTAGATGTGACCAATTGAGAGAGGGCCAACATGGATTTGAGGAGATTCCTCTTCTTCCTGTTGGGGAAATTATTACTGGACTCGAAAGGAGACATCATTCATTGCCGCTTCTTAGAATTCCTGGTAGATCCTGAGAAAGTGGGACGATACGCCTGGGGAGCAACCATATTGGCGCATCTATTTGCGGGTCTATCTGAAAGAGCAGATCGAGAGGTAACAGTGAGTGGTTTCACGCCGTTCATCCAGGTATCCTGCTTCTCTCCTTTTTTTTGATCTTTTTTTTCTGATATGTTAATGACACGTGACGGTGCAGTTGTGGAGCTATTATTACCTCCTAATAGGAAAAGCCCGTCATTGGCGACCGATGGCGGTGCCGCTGGCGAGGCGGTGGCAACCTTTCACGAGCCCAACCTCTCTATCCTACCAGCTGATGGTGTTAAGGCGCGAGTTACAAGAGTTCCCCGCGGCAATGGTGATTATTATTTCAACATTTTGTCCCTATTTCTTTTTATTTTTATATTAAGAAGATATGTGTGACCTGACTCAGGTGGTCTGGAGGACTTATGCAGGCATGACTGACGCCGATCAGCCATGGGTTATAACTAACCGTGCCCGGTTCGGACGTGACATCTGGATGCACTGTTTGAACGAAATCGAGCCACTTCGGCTACGATTGGCCATGAGGACTCTAGGGCTTGCCCAAGAATGGGTGGACATGACTACCACACCACGTGTCGAGAGGAAGACGCATGGGCCGGCGACCTCCGTTGATTGGAGAGTGCGGTTCCCCGAGCAATACGAGGACTGGCAACGGGGTGGCACTCCCATGGAGTCACATGCTCAAGACAGCAAGGATTATATGCGCCTCTATAAGATGGTGTATGCAGATTGACTCCATCCTGAAGGCACCGTGGAGGTGAACAACATTTTTTTTCTTTTTTTTTAATGTTAACTTATGTCCTGGCCACAGGATGTTCGCGACACTACGATAGCGAACCTGCAAGCTCGCCTGGTAGGCACGGAGCGACAGTTACATGTTACTTGCACAACTTTGAGTTCTTTGGTAAGCCTACATACACACGATCATAGACCAAAATTCCTGGCGTTAGGTCCTCGGTGTCACCTTATGTGTGTTACAGCGCGCCCAGCTTGATGTGGCTTCCTCAGCAATGAGGGCGGATGGTGTAACAACCCGAGAATCCGATTACCGGGAAGGCCCGATAACCCGAGACTCGCACCGCCACCCACGAGTCCGAAGACTCGGAAGGGTTAGAAGGATGGTGTGAAAACTACACAAGTATCACAAGTAATTGCAGAAATTAAACAGTTATAATATTAAGCAGGAAATAAATTAGCATTTTACATGGTCCACAAAATAACAATAGTAGTCCACAACTAGTACAGAGACAAGAAAGAAAAGTACAGCTACACGGGGCATACCCCGGCTCTGACCTCTGGCACTACCTCTGGGCACCCGCACCACGCTGCACCCCAGACGCGCTCCCCCGGGGCGGCGCCTCACCTGAAACACGGTGAAAACACGCAGGGAATGAGTCTCGGAACAAGACTCAGTAGGGATCACTCGAACCCTACCTCGTAAAATGGGAAACCACTACACTAGCGGCAGGAGAGTACCTCGGAAAGGAAAGCCCTGTACTCCACACAACAAAGACCCTATGGCACGCAAACCGACACACGTGCCACGGTGAGACAACCGAAGCTCAACGGTTGACCCGGCAAAACTCAAAGGTCCAAGCCACGAAACTGACAGTCTGACACTCCGTACCCGACAGGAGTACCTCCCACTAGAAGCACAGTCGGTAGCGTCCCCTGACGTCTTACACCGCACCGCAGGTGAACTGCCTGACGTGGTAGCGCCTACCAAAGGCACGAACACCGAACAAGTAACCACAAACAAGTGACTAGCTGGGGTCACGCCCGTCGACGTGGGTCCAACCGCCCCCAACCACGTGTGCACACACAGACCGCGCGTCCCTGGTCTGGTCCTCTGACCGGTTTCCCCCTCAGCCGGACTCTGGCTGCAAGACGTGGGGCCCAACGGTAACCGGTCCACAAACCGTCTCTAAGGGTCAGCCCGTACACCACTCCCTGGTGCGACCAGCACACGCGTACTGGTAGGCTACGACTAGTGGAGGGTCACTGAAGGAGTAGACTCTCAAGTCAACGGAAAACAACGTCCGCATCCGACGACGTACGGGGACCACCCCACGTACCGGCCCCGTCACACGGCGGCCACAGTCGGACTAAAAATGGGGTTGCAACCCTCTCGGGGCAACCAGGCGCCTGACGGTCCACTCCTGGGCCGTCACAGGCAAGTGACGGTCTAGGCAGGACCGTCACAGGAAGCCTGACGGTCCGACGCAGGCCGTCACACTCTCAGCGCCAAAACAGAATGTAATGTGCCTGTCCTGACGCGTTACAGACTGTGACGCGCCTAAGCAGGTGCGTCACAGAACGTAATGGCCCAGCCCAGGGGCGTTACACTTCCTGGGGGTAAAACGGCTCTGACGCACCCACCCTGGGCCGTCACAAGGCTGTGACGCGCCAGTCCTGGTGCGTCACACGCCTTGACCCCCAATGGTCAAATCAACGGTCAGAACCCAATGGTCGGATGCCTCTGACGGTCCACCCCAGGCACATTACAGGCATGTAACGGTCTGGCGGGGGCCGTCACACTCCCAGCCCCCAGCTGGTTAACAGGGGCTGTGACGCACCCTCCCAGGCGCGTCACACGGCTGTGGCGGTCTAGGCAGGACCGTCACAGCCCCTGACCCCAAAGGCTAACAAAGTGCGTGTGACGCACCCTCCCAGGCGCGTCACACCCAAATGGCGGCCTATCGCGGGACCGTTACAGTCCCTGACCCCCAAAGGCTAACAAAGGGCATGTAACGGCCCCTCCAAGGCGCGTTACATCATGTAACGGTCCCTGGAAGGACCGTTACACGCACCCGACGACGAAAACGGCAGAACCGCCCAAAAACTTCGACCACGCCCCCGTGCCTCCACCGGAGAGGGGGAAATCAAAGGGGAAGACCCCTGGGGACCCCTAGCATGCATCTAAGCCACCAAAACGTGAAATCACGGGCTAAATCCATAGATCGGGCGAGCTCTCCCCAAATCATGGAAAACCCCAAACCCGCTCAATCACGCCCCTCTCGGCCTCCCCTCGGCCTATAAACCACGGAAATGAACGGCAGGGAGTTAGGGAACGTCACCCTACCTCAATGGAGCGAATGCTCCGCCGGATCGTCCCCGATCGCAAGAAATGCTTTGAAAACCCTCGTTCTTCCTTGAGCTCCCACGACCCACGAACGCCTCCACGATCACCTCGTCGCCGCCGTCGTCACCACGCCGTCGCCCCGTGCCGTCTGCAGCCGGAGGGGACGCCGCCGCGGTCTCGCCGGACGAAGAAGAGAGGAAGAGGGGGCGGTGCTCACGGTGGGGGAGAAAGGAGGAAGAAGAAGAAGAAGAAGGTGGGGGAGAGAGAAAATAGGGGGGGTATTTATAGGAAAATCCAGAAAATCCAGAAAATACCAAAAAATAGAAAATTACATTTCCGAAATCCTCGGGACGCACCGATCGCAACGGTACCACTCGTGCCCAGGTGAACGACCCGGTTCACCCGCAGCGAGGTTCCGAAGGAATTGCCGAAACACACACCGGAAATCGGAAAACACGCGCGGAAAAGCCGCGGAACGCCTCCGGGCCTCCGAAACAACTCCGGATCGCGCCGATCCGAACACGAAAGATGACCGAAACGAAATTTCGGACACAACGGAGCTTGACACTCCGAAAAACCAGATCCGGGACCCACGAAGAAGGATCCGAAAGGTCCGGGATATTACAGCCCTCCCCCCTTAAGGAATTTCATCCTCGAAATTGGGAACAACCCAAGGGGAAAGAAGAGGAAGACTCACTCAAACAGGTAAGGGAACTGCTGACGCATCTCGTCCTCACGTTCCCAAGAAGCCTCACCACCAGAGTGCCGTTGCCACACCACCTTTACCAAGGGGATGACTTTGTTCCGCAGGCGCTGCTCTCGCCTATCCTCCACGCGGATCGGAAACTCTGGGAGAGAGAGATCTGGAGTCACCTCAGGCCAAACAGAAATCTCGAGCACATGAGAGTCATCGGGCACATATTTTCGCAACATCGAGACGTGGAACACGTCATGCACCGACGCCAACTCAAGGGGTAACTGCAACCGGTAAGCAACCTCACCGATGCGCTCCAAGATCACAAAAGGACCAATGTAGCGGGGACTCAGCTTCCCACGCCGTCCAAAACGCATCACCCCCTTCATCGGAGAAACTCTCAAGAACACACGATCGCCCACGGCGAACTCGAGAGGCTGCCTCCTACGGTCAGCGTAGCTCTTCTGCCGACTCTGGGCCGCCAACATGTTCTGACGAACCAAGTGCACCACATCCACGCATTGCTGCACCAACTCTGGTCCCGTCACAACACGCTCACCAACCTCAAACCAATCAAGTGGAGTCCGGCAAGGACGCCCATACAGAGCCTCATAGGGAGCCATACCAATGCTCGAATGATAGCTGTTGTTATAGGCAAACTCCACCAATGGTAGGTGATGAATCCAACTCCCCTGCCACTCCAGGCAGCAGGATCTCAGCATGTCCTCCAAAGTCTGGATGGTCCTCTCAGACTGACCATCAGACTGAGGATGATACGCCGAGCTAAAAGCCAACTCCGTGCCAAGAGCTCGCTGGAAACTCCTCCAGAATCCAGAAGTGAAGCGCGGATCCCGATCTGACACGATCGAAACGGGAATCCCATGCAACGGCACGATCCGCTCCACATACAAACGAGCCAACTTGGACACGCTCCAGCTGACTTTGACCGGTAACAACCGAGTCACCTTCGTCAGCCGATCCACCAGCAACCAAATACTGTCCTGCCCACCCGGGGTCCTCGGCAACCCCACCACAAAATCCGTGGTCACGTGGTCCCACTTCCACGTAGGAACATCCAAGGGCTGGAGAGTACCTCCTGGTCGCTGATGCTCCGCCTTCACCTGCTGACAGATCAGGCACCTGGCCACAAATTCTGCGACATCTCTCTTCATGCCAGGCCACCAGAACTGCCTCCGCAAGTTCGATACATCTTCGTCGCACCCGGGTGTACGGTGTACCTGCTCCCATGAGCCTCGCGCAGCACCGCACGACGAATCTGCTCCTCCGCTGGGACGTACAGCCTGCCGCGAAACCTCGCAGCACCGTCCTCGCCGAGTTCCACATCAGCCATCGCCAGAATCCGGGGCAACTCAGGGTCCGCATGCTGAGCCTCTGTCACCTGACGACGGATAGCAGGAGTGACAGTCAGACTCGCAAGCACTGCCAACCCTGGCTCCTGGGGAATCTTGAGCCTGAAGGATACTTCGGGCACTTGTTCCCAGAGCCTCCACTTCCTCAACATCAAGGCACTGACCGTGACCTTCCGACTCAGGGCATCGGCGACGACATTCATCCTGCCAGGCTGATAAGACAGGGTGAAGTCATAATCCTTCATGAATTCCATCCAACGGCTTTGCCTGAGGTTCAGGTCCCTCTGCGAGAACACGTACCTCAAACTCTGATGGTCAGTGAACACCTCGAACTTCTCGCCGTACAGATAATGCCTCCAGATCTTCAGCGCGAAGATCACCGCCGCCAACTCAAGGTCATGGGTAGGGTAGTTCTCCTCATGGGGCTTTAGCTGCCGAGATGCATAAGCCACCACTCTGCCATACTGCATCAACACAGCACCCAACCCAACGCCGGAAGCATCTGTACACACCACGAAACCTCCCGATCCAGAAAGTAAAACCAACACCGGAGCCGAGGTGAGCAATCTCTTCAGTTCCCTGAAGCTCTGCTCACACTCCTCAGACCAGACGAAAGGCACATCCTTTCGCGTGAGTCTAGTCATCGGGGCCGCAATGCGAGAAAAATCCTGGATAAACCGGCGATAATAGCCCGCAAGCCCCAAGAAACTCCGGATCTCCGTCACCGACCTCGGCCTTGGCCACTGCATCACTGCCTCGACCTTGGCGGGGTTCACGGAAATGCCATCACCAGAAATCACGTGCCCCAGAAAGTGCACCTCGCCGAGCCAAAACTTGCACTTGTTGAGCTTCGCATACAACTGGTGATCTCGCAACGTCTGCAGCACCACACCCAAATGGTACGCGTGCTCCTCGGCAGACTGCGAATAAACAAGGATGTCATCCACGAAGATGACCACGAACTGGTCCAAATACGGATGAAACACCCTCTGCATCAAGTCCATGAAGGCTGCTGGGGCATTGGCGAGCCCGAACGGCATCACCAAAAACTCATAATGCCCGTACCTCGTACTGAATGCAGTCTTCTCCACATCGGACTCGCGAATTCTCAGCTGATAGTAACCGGACCGCAAATCAATCCGCGAGAACACTCGCGCAGACTGGAGCTGGTCGAACAAATCATCAATCCGTGGCAACGGATACTTGTTCTTAATGGTCACTTCATTCAGCTGCCGATAGTCAATGCATAGCCGCAGACTACCGTCTTCTTCTTCACAAACAACACGGGCGCACCCCAAGGGGAAAAGCTAGGACGAACATACCCCTTGGCCAACAGCTCCTGCAACTGCGCCCTCAACTCCCTCAACTCAGCGGGGGCCATACGGTAGGGAGCCTTCGCCAAAGGTCCCGTACCAGGCACAACCTCGATCACAAAATCGATCTCCCGCTGGGGAGGTAATCCAGGCAACTCCTCGGGAAAGACGTCGGGAAACTCGCACACCACCGGAATGTCCTCGACATTCGGTTCCATCCGGTCAGACACAACCACGGACGCGAGAAAACCCTGACAACCAGAATCAAGCAACCGACGGGCTCGAATAGCAGAAATGAGGAATCGAGAAGAGGTGGAACGGATACCTTGGAAATAGAAGGTCCGCTTGCTCGGATGCTGGAAGTAGACCCTCTTCATTCCACAATCCACCACCGCTCCATGAGTCTCGAGCCAGTCCATGCCTAGAATCACATCGTAATCCCGAAGCTGCAACGCATACAACCTGCCTGGCATACTCCGCCCATCGATCCAAACCGGAACCTGATCGAAGCAATACGGAGTGATCATAAAATCACCCGAAGGCAACTCCACTGCCAAATCACAGGACAACTGGGTCACCGGCTCCTCGATGCTCAACGCGAAATCCTCCGAAATAAACGAATGAGACGCGCCAGAATCAAACAAAACCCGAGCCGCACAACCCAAAATCTGAACGGTACCTTCCACGAGCTGCGACGCCACTGCCTCCGCCCTGGTCATGTGCGTGATCTGGCCTCGAGCTCTCTGCCTGCCTCCCACACTAGCTGACCTGGGTAGCGGCGGATACTGTCCCTGCTGCTGCTGCTGCCTCTGCTGCTGGGGAACCTGCTGCTGCGGCGGCCTCTGAGGACAGTCACGCGCCATGTGCCCTGGCTGGTCACACCGAAAACAGATAATCGGCGCCGTGCACTGCCTGCCTGGGTGGAACCCACTACATCGTGGACACGGTCCTCGCGACCCACCCACTGATCCCTGACGCTGCAAGGGGATCGGCTGATGTACACTGCCCGATGAAGCTTGCCCCTGATCCTTGGACTTCTTCTTGCCGAACCCTTTCTTGAAAAACTTCTTGACCTTCGTGCCAAAGGACGCAGATCCTGTCACCGACGCTGCCTGTGCCGGCACTCCTGAACCACTCATCGCATGCTGGAAGGAACCCTGCTGCTGGGTAGCCGACTGCTGGCTGCGACCTGACAAAGACTGCCCCTGGCTGATCGGTCCTCGGGTCCTCTGCATATCCATCTCCAAAGAAGCCGCAACACGAGACGCTGTCTCTAGATCAGTGGCCCCGTTCGCAATCAGATGGTGCCTCAGCTCCTGCCTCAAACCCTGAACAAACTGCGCGGTCTTCACCCTCTCATGCTCCATGATGTGAGGTGCATACCGACCCAGCTCGACAAATCGGGCCCTGTACTGCAACACGGACATGTCGCCCTGTACCAGCTCCAGAAACTCCCGCATCCGCTGCGTAGCAACAAAATCTGGACAGTACGTACGCTCGAAAGCACTGACGAAGTCGTCCCACTCGACCTGCTCAAGTGGACGAAGCTGAAAGGACGTCTTCCACTCGGAAGACCACCACTTCCGAGCCGTACCCTGCAACTGGTTGTAGGCCAACACCACTCTGTCCTCGGCAGCACTCTTCGCAGAACTGAACACCCGCTCCATCTCATCAAGCCAATCACGAGCCACATCAGGGTCTGCCTGGCCGCTGAAGTAAGGTGGATGGAACTGCAGAAAGTCCCTCACTGCTCGACCTGGCCCACCCCTAGCTGACGAGCCCTCACCAGCCTCTCCACCGAACTGCTGAGACATAAGCTGGTACATGCCACGGAAGAAATCCTCGGCCCCCGGAACCCTCGCAGTAGCCGCGGCCTCGGTAGCTCCTAGTGGCGCTCTGCTATGCTCCTCCTGGTCCCCCTGGACCCCCTGCTGGATCTCCTGACCTCCAGCCGACTGCCCCTGCTGAGAGCGAGTGCTCCGCCTCGGCGCCATACTCGCTCCTGAAGCAAAAGACAGAAAACACGAAAACGGCATGGTCAAGAAAAACACACGATGCCCGATGCCAGTGTCAACTGTACATCATTGTTGTGGACAAGTGGACCACTACACTTACCTATGATTCTCATGTAATTCCACAACCGCGCTCTGATACCAGCTGTAACGACCCGAGAATCCGATTACCGGGAAGGCCCGATAACCCGAGACTCGCACCGCCACCCACGAGTCCGAAGACTCGGAAGGGTTAGAAGGATGGTGTGGAAACTACACAAGTATCACAAGTAATTGCAGAAATTAAACAGTTATAATATTAAGCAGGAAATAAATTAGCATTTTACATGGTCCACAAAATAACAACAGTAGTCCACAACTAGTACAGAGACAAGAAAGAAAAGTACAGCTACACGGGGCATACCCCGGCTCTGACCTCTGGCACTACCTCTGGGCACCCGCACCACGCTGCACCCCAGACGCGCTCCCCCGGGGCGGCGCCTCACCTGAAACACGGTGAAAACACGCAGGGAATGAGTCTCGGAACAAGACTCAGTAGGGATCACTCGAACCCTACCTCGTAAAACGGGAAACCACTACGCTAGCGGTAGGAGAGTACCTCGGAAAGGAAAGCCATGTACTCCACACAACAAAGACCCTACGGCACGCAAACCGGCACACGTGCCACGGTGAGACAACCGAAGCTCAACGGTCGACCCGGCAAAACCAAAGGTCAAAGCCACGAAACTGACAGTCTGACACTCCGTACTCGACAGGAGTACCTCCCACTAGAAGCACAGTCGGTAGCGTCCCCTGACGTCTTACACCGCACCGCAGGTGAACTGCCTGACGTGGTAGCGCCTACCAAAGGCACGAACACCGAACAAGTAACCACAAACAAGTGACTAGCTGGGGTCACGCCCGTCGACGTGGGTCCAACCGCCCCCAACCACGTGTGCACACACAGACCGCGCGTCCCTGGTCTGGCCCTCTGACCGGTTTCCCCCTCAGCCGGACTCTGGCTGCAAGACGTGGGGCCCAACGGTAACCGGTCCACAAACCGTCTCTAAGGGTCAGCCCGTACACCACTCCCTGGTGCGACCAGCACACGCGTACTGGTAGGCTACGACTAGTGGAGGGTCACTGAAGGAGTAGACTCTCAAGTCAACGGAAAACAACGTCCGCATCCGACGACGTACGGGGACCACCCCACGTACCGGCCCCGTCGCACGGTGGCCACAGTCGGACTAAAAACGGGGTTGCAACCCTCTCGGGGCAACCAGGCGCCTGACGGTCCACCCCTGGACCGTCACAGGCAAGTGACGGTCTAGGCAGGACCGTCACAGGAAGCCTGACGGTCCTACGCAGGCCGTCACACTCTCAGCGCCAAAACAGAATGTAACGCGCCTGCCCTGACGCGTTACAGACTGTGACGCGCCTAAGCAGGTGCGTCACAGAACGTAACGGCCCAGCCCAGGGGCGTTACACTTCCTGGGGGTAAAACGGCTCTGACGCACCCACCCTGGGCCGTCACAAGGCTGTGACGCGCCAGTCCTGGTGCGTCACACGCCTTGACCCCCAACGGTCAAATCAACGGTCAGAACCAACGGTCGGATGCCTCTGACGGTCCACCCCAGGCGCGTTACAGGCATGTAACGGTCTGGCGAGGGCCGTCACACTCCCAGTCCCCAGCTGGTTAACAGGGGCTGTAACGCACCCTCCCAGGCGCGTCACACGGCTGTGGCGGTCTATCGGGGACCGTCACAGCCCCTGACCCCAAAGGCTAACAAAGTGCGTGTGACGCACCCTCCCAGGCGCGTCACACCCAAATGGTGGTCTATCGCGGGACCGTTACAGTCCCTGACCCCCAAAGGCTAACAAAGGGCATGTAACGGCCCCTCCAAGGCGCGTTACATCATGTAACGGTCCCTGGAAGGACCGTTACACGCACCCGACGGCGAAAACGGCAGAACCGCCCAAAAACTTCGACCACGCCCCCGTGCCTCCACCGGAGAGGGGGAAATCAAAGGGGAAGACCCCTAGGGACCCCTAGCATGCATCTAAGCCACCAAAACGGAAATCACGGGCTAAATCCATAGATCGGGCGAGCTCTCCCCAAATCATGGAAAACCCCAAACCCGCTCAATCACGCCCCTCTCGGCCTCCCCTCGGCCTATAAACCACGGAAATGAACGGCGGAGAGCTAGGAACGTCACCCTACCTCAATGGAGCGAATGCTCCGCCGGATCGTCCCCGATCGCAAGAAATGCTTTGAAAACCCTCGTTCTTCCTTGAGCTCCCACGACCCACGAACGCCTCCACGATCACCTCGTCGCCGTCACCACGCCATCGCCCCGTGCCGTCTGCAGCCGGAGGGGACGCCGCCGCGGTCTCGCCGGATGAAGAAGAGAGGAAGAGGGGGCGGTGCTCACGGTGGGGGAGAAAGGAGGAAGAAGAAGAAGAAGAAGGTGGGGGGAGAGAAAATAGGGGGGTATTTATTGGAAAATCCAGAAAATTTGGAAAATACCAAAAAATAGAAAATTATATTTCCAAAATCCTCGGGACGCACCGATCGCAATGGTACCACTCGTGCCCAGGTGAACGACCCGGTTCACCCGCAGCGAGGTTCCGAAGGAATTGCCGAAACACACACCGGAAATCGGAAAACACGTGCGAAAAAGCCGTGGAACGCTTCCGGGCCTCCGAAACGACTCCGGATCGCGCCGATCCAAACACGAAAGATGTCCGAAACGAAATTTCGGACACAACGGAGCTAGACGCTCCGAAAAACTAGATCCGGGACCCACAAAGAAGGATCCGAAAGCTCTGGGATATTACAGATGGTGTCTCTTCCAGTTTGTGGATCCCCACTTCTGAACTTGATTTGCTTCATGAGCAGCTTGCTCATACTACGCAGCGAGCGGCGAAGGCAGAAGGAATGCTTTCCACACAGGTGAGAGTTTCACCATTGAATTTCACTTATTCGTGCCTCCACATATCTGAGATGATGGTTATGGTAGACGAAAGAGGTGCAAGATGCACTTGCTCGCACCGCGCAAGGGGAAGCCAGAATAGCGAAACTGGAGGAAGAGTTGCGGCATCGTTCAGACGATGGCTCTTCTCGGGACGCCGTGGAGCTGAGGATTACCCTTCAGCTAGAAAGGGAGGACCGCGAGAGAGAACGCGCGGAAAGGGAAAGAGACACCGAAAGACGGAGAGCCGACAGATTGGCTGAGAGGGAGGAGCGTAGGGCCATGGAGGCCCAACTGTTTGAATTCCGAACCAGCCTCGGTCTTGCCGAATAATGGCTAAGAGATGGTGAAGAGTGGAGAAAGGGGTTTAGCTACGCCCTCCAGGATTCTCCGCCTGGAGAGTGGAGAAAGGGGTAACACTGAGAGAGAGGATGAAACTTAATGTACACTTCCTAGAAGGGAATAAGGAAAGGAATGTTCTGTTTCTTGTCTCTTGCCTTCGTGCCTGCTCTTCAACCATGTACATGTGGCTTACAGAAACAAGTCAGTTTTTTTGTTCCGACTCGGCACCTTGCTCAGAGAGCGGGTGATTGCTTTAAGACTAGCCTTGATAACGAGTCAAGGGGCCAAGCATTTATTAATTAAGGTATGAGCAAAGATGATGAATGCAACACATGGGCATGTAAATGGGAACAGAACATAAAAATGTAGCACACAAATGAGATCACACTGATGCATTTTTTTGTGTTGTTTGTTTAAATTTTATTTTATTTTTTTTGAAAAAAAATTTTTTTTTATTGAAAGACACTTGTTATTACCATCGGCGTGGTTCTTGGACCAGGGGTGCTTAAATCGTTCTTAAGTAGCGTAATGCGGGGTTAACATGCTCCAAAAGAATTCTCACTTGGGGACTCATCTGACGGCGTCTTTCGAGGGCCACTTCAAAAAAAAAATTAACTAATGCCTAGCGACCAATCTTATGGCACCTGACTCTTATGAAGACATGGTTTCTTACTAACCTCCTAGGTATCCTGCGTGCACATCTAGATTGATTTGGGTCCCTAGACTCCTCAAATGATAATCCTGCCGGTTAAGACTTAACCTGATGACAAAACCATCATGCCATGCTTAGGCTCCCAGTTGCTTCCGACCGCAAGGATACACCGAAGAAGTGTTCGAGGTAGAGGATTTGCCCGACCCAGGTCTATTTCCTCACAACTCTAGATGGTATATGATGGAACACCTTGGAACCCTAACGGTCAACCGTGCGACGCTGACCTGGAATCAGACGCCGTCGCACCTATTGGTGACGCGCTTGCATTGACCTAAGCCCGAGGTTGAACTAAGAAACCACCGAGGTGGTAGATAGAGGTCTTGACCGGCCAAAAATACCGAGACTCCTTCGTGGCGATGGCTTTCGCTTTTCAAAGTAGACAAATATGTGTGTTTTGCAAAAAACGGGGTCGTTCGCCTTAGCGGAGCGCGCCTTTCAGGATTTCCATTGAACTTTCATCTTTGAGGGGAGAAAGAAGAGTACGGTGTGGGAAACCTTCCGATAGGACCGACAAAACCGTTAATTCGACGAGCTAACCGGGACTTACTCAACCTTTCCCCTTTGGGCGATTTCAGACCAATCCTCGAACAGACTTACATTGCCCCTTTGTAGAATTTCATTTGTTTGGGGGTTTCGTTTGTCGAAATCAGGCACGGTCACGACCAAACTTTTGACTTTGATTTTTCTCTTCTTTTTTTTTGAGGGAGACACGATGATTTGATATGTGGGAATCCCTCTTGTATGCCTGCGGGGACACTGCCCTCTTCTCGTGCTCTGACTCGGGTTCGAGGAGATGAATCCTACTCTCGTCTTCAGGGTATGGTATTTTGGTTCCCTTATGCTCAGCATTTTAAGGGCGCTGGCTGTCTCATTGGGCCGAGAAAGGAGAGAACAAAGATTATGACTTTCCTGGAGACCTTCGAGTATGGCCCCAGAATAAGCAATACGACCAATTTTTTCAGCTAAAACAGCCGCGTGTGTGCGTTGCCTTCTTTTAATGGGCGTAAGCCGACATGACTGGACAAGAATCTCCGCGGTTCTGGCGAGTCAAGACCCGAGACCTACCGAGCCTTAATGGGTCCTAACCTACATGAAGGAAAGATGCAAAGACTTGATTGCATGATGAAAACTATGCACTCTTTCTCTTTTTCTCTATTTTTTTTTAAAAAACTTCCCTCGAGTTCCGCTTCGTTTGATCCCGAAAGCGAGGTGTGGGAGTATGCGCAGGTTAACCCTGAGTTAGACTACAAAGACCGGAGAGTGAATTTCCGGCTCCGATGGTCCTCGTACTATGCCAGTTGTTACACTTATCTAGGGGTAGTATTTCTTAAGATAAAGCCCGTTCCAAGGGTGGGATAACTCGGTCCCTTCAGCATTGACTAGCTTGTAGGCGTTGCCAGGGTACACGGCTTGAATCACATATGGTCCTTCCCAATTGGGTTGAAGTTTAGAACGTGACCCTCCAGGTTTGACAAAAATTATATTCACGACCATCTCGCCCATTTTGAATTTTCTCTCAATAACCTTCTTTTGGTAAAAGCGAGTGAGTCTATTTTGATAAACACGTGCATGCTCGGTAGCGGCCAGCCGCTTCTCGTCTAAGAGTTCCAATTGGGCAAGAAGTGAATTACGACGTTCATCGAGGGAAAAAGACTCATCCAATTGTACCATGAGAGAAGGGATCAGAGTCTCGTACGGGACTACCGCTTCCATCCCATAAGTAAGGGCAAACGGAGTCTGCCCGGTGGGGGTACGGATTGAAGTGCGATAGGCCCATAGAGCTTCGATAAGCTTTTCTGGCCAGTCTGAAAACTTATTAGACTCGCATGTTTTCTTTATGATTTTGATCAATATTTTGTTGGTGGCCTCTGCTTGGCCATTACCTTGTGGGTAATAAGGTGATGAATGATGTAATGCGATTGCGTACCTTTTGTAGAGGCCTTGAAGATCCTGAGAAATGAACTGTGGCCCATTGTCGGTGACGATTGTGCTTGGGACGCCGAACCTGGTGAGGATGTTCTTCATGATGAACTTGTAGATTGTTGACGCCTTGATTTCCGCGTAAGCTTCGACTTCGGCCCATTTGGTGAAGTACTCCGTCGCAGTGAGGATGAAAGATTTCTACTTGGTGAGGGAATTAGGATCACCTAGGGGACCAATGATGTTGAATGCCCACATGGAGAAACGCCATAGGGAGGATATTGGATGAAGTGAGGAAGATGGTGAATGAATTTTATCGGCATGGAGTTGACACTTGACACACCTACGGACATAAACAACACAATCCTCTTCCATAGTGGGCCAATAAAAGTCTTGCCTAATGATCTTCTTAGCGAGCATTTGGCTATTTACATGGCCACCGCATACACCTGAGTGTGCTTCCTTCACACATTTTCAGACCTCATCGTCATCAAGACATCTTAATAGAACACCCGTAAGGCTTCTCCTGTACAGTAGACCTCCAACCAATGTGTATTTCAGGGACACCCTTCTTATGGCTTTCTTATCTTCTGTGGTGGCTTCCTCATGGTAAGATTGGTCTTTGCAATATTTGGCGATTTCATAGAACCATGGTTTCTCCTCGTCAACAAGTTCTTCTTCGACTTCTGCCAACATGATCTCCCTTTTCTCGAGAATTTCTCCCTCCTGGACCTTCCATAAGAATATTTCTTTGATTCTTAGAAGGTACGGGTCTTGAACGGCAGGGACAAGACGCTTGTAGAGGGTGATGGATTCAAACCATACACCTAGAGGGAATCTGAAAGATGAGGCCAAGGAGGCGAGGGCATCGGCCAGAATATTCTGTTCGCGAGGGACACGGACAAAGATCAGTTTGGTGAATAATTTGGCATAGGAGGAGACCAACTCCTGATAAGGCTTGAGTTTAGGATCAAGGGTGCGATACTTGGTAAGCACCTGATGGAGAACAAGTTGACTATCACCCACGACTCGTAATTCGGTGATATAGAAGGAATTGGCCAGTTCTAGACCAGCTAGAAGAGCCTCATACTCAGCAATGTTGTTGGTGACTAGAAATGCGAGGTGAAATGCCTCTGGGATGGTAACGCCTTCGGGCGTTAGAAGGACAATGCCAATACCCTTCCCTTGAGAATTCAGAGCTCCATCAAAATATAATGTCCACATTGGCTCATTAGATTGGGTGATGGATATTAGTTCATCATCTGGAAACTCTGATTGGATATGATCGAACTTGGGGAGATGATGATGAGCGAGATGCTCGGCTATAGCATAGCCTTTAATTGTCTTTTGCTGGATGTAGGTGATGTCAAACTGAGATAGGAAATTCTGCCAGCGTGCTAGCCTATCAGTAAGGACGGACTTCTCCAGAAGGAACTTGATAGGGTTCATGCGAGCAATCAAATGGACTTCATGAGTAAGAAAGTAATGCTTTAATTTCTGTACTACCCAAACGAGGGCAGCACAGGTCTTCTCCATGGCGGTGTACTTCTGCTCACATGGGTTGAGGAGTTTAGACAGGTAGTAGGTTGCCCATTCCTTGTCTTCTTCATCGGCTTGTGCGAGGACGGCTCCCACGGAGTCATCCAAGACTTAGATGTAAAGGATCAGAATTTTTTTTGATTTGGGTGGAATGAGAACGGGTGTACTAGCCAGGTATTCCATTAACCCTTCAAAAGCTTTCTGACATTTAGCATCCCAATGGAATTCTACTCCTGGCTTGGTCAACTCGTAGAAAGGTATACACCTTTGTGAGTGCTGAGACACAAACCGACTAATGAATTACAACCTCCCAATTAAACCTCGAACTTCCCTCAAATTTTTGGGAGGCGGCATGTCCCTGATGGCCTTAGCTTTGTTGGAGTCTATATCGATCCCCCTTTTACTCATAATGAAACCCAGTAATTTACCCGATGATACACCAAACACACACTTCTTTGGGTTCATTTTCAATTGGAACTCCCTTGATCTTTGCAACACATTAGCCAAAACTTTCGGATGTTCCACCTTGGTTCTTGATTTCACTAATAAATCATCCACATACACCTCCAGATATATATGCATCATGTCATGAAATATGACCATCATAGCTCTTTGGTAAGTAGCTCCAGCATTCTTTAACCCAAACGGAATGACCACGTAACAATATGTTCCCCATGGTGTAGTGAATGACGTCTTCTCCTGATCCTCTTCTGCCAAATGAATTTGATTATATCCCGAAAATCCATCCATAAATGAGAGGGTCTCATAACCTGCTGTATTATTGATTAACACATCAATGTAAGGCAAGGGAAAATCATCCTTTGGACACGCGCGGTTAAGGTCTCGGGAGTCGATGCAAATCCTGACTTTTCCATCCTTCTTCATGACCGGGACAATATTCGCCACCCACTGATGATAAAGGAAGACTCTAATGAACCTGGCTTTGTGGAGCTTGTCAACCTCTTCTTTCATTTTTAAAGCCATCTGCGGGTGGAAACGCCTTAACCTTTGGTTTACCGAGACGGACACTGGTTTTAATGTCAAACGGTGTTCGACCAAGGTGGAGTCCAAACCCGGCATATCCTCATAGCTCCATGCAAACGTGTCCTTATACTCTTTAAGAACTTTGACCAATGTCTCTTCTTCAGAGGGTGGCAGATTATCACTTATGAGGATTATCCTAGGGTCTTCCTCAGTTCCCAAGTTGACTTCTTTGGTGGACTCTTCTACGTCGGCTGACGGCTCGTCGAATCTCCTTATTCCACTAGCATATGCGCCAGCCACATCCTCATATTCTTCATCCCCTTCTTCAATAGGGTATTCTTCATCGGTGATTTCATAAACCCCATATCCTTCATCAATCACACAATTGTCCTCACATTCTATCTCTGGCAGTTGGATGGGTTTTTCTAGCAACTGAGGGATGTCAAGAAGGGCCTGACACCTTGTGGCTAAATCCAGAAGGAATCGACGAGGGATCTGCTTACCCTTGGATTTCTTTATGGATACTACCCTTGACTCATTATTCATATGTTGACTGGGTTGTCCTACGGACGAAGAAGAAGCTAAAGAAGATGCCGAAGAATGTACAGGGAAGGACCCCTCAGAGGAGGGGTTGAAAAGGTCACTCATAGGACCTTGGATGGGTGGCCAGCAGGGCGGGACGTACTCGTGGGAAATGTAGGAGGTTTCCTCAACAATGATGTGTTGTTGAGGAGTTTAAAAATTGACGTTTTTTTTTTCGTTTTCATTTTTGATGACAAAACAATGAAAAGAAATCGGAGGAGGGGGAAAGGTGGTTATGGCTAAAGGATTGGGAGGCTCGTAGAGCAGATCATGATTGAAAACCTGGCGCGGGTTGAGAAACCCGCGCAGGTATGTAAGTAGAGAAGGGGACCTGGGAAGATCGTCAGACAACCGTCTGACCAAGGAGGAAGACACCAGCGAAGGCTGAGGTGAGTGAATGGAGAAGACGACAGCTAATGAGCCGTCGATGGCAATGCTGATGACGGATGAAGATTCGCTGGTGACAGGGTCCTTCTAGCGAGGACGATGATAGTTTGGAACCTTGGCAACAGTAGTGATATTCTCTGACATTTCAGAGATCAATGGCGGTCCCTCAAGCTGTGGAGGCGAGAACATCCTTTCCAGTGCAACGGAAATATCTCGTATATCAAATCACTTATCCCATTCGCATTCTGGATCTTTGATCTTGCCTCTTTTGGTGACCCTTGGATATTTTTCAGCCAAATACACAGCATGTGATCCCCCATGTGCTTCTTGCGGGTAATCCCCCATCTGAATAACGGGTCCTTTGTTGAAGTGGTTTGATAGGGTCCACGTGAGGGGCTTCCAATCCGCCTTGAGTGGTCCTTTGAAGCCTAGGCCAAACCTGCGGTTCGGCCTGATCTCCTTTGGTGGTTTCAGCCTACCTTGTAGTTGCGCGCCCAGACATTTGCCCTGTTGATAGCCGATATTTCTCATAATCTCCCAACCTTTGGAATGAAAAGGGAGATATGGCGTTGTTGCCTTGATCGGCTTCTTTGGTGCTAGCGGAATGTGAGATGAATCACACACATCCAGCAGCGACAATATGGGCCGATGAGACGACCAAACAGAGGGCATAGAGGTGTTGATAGCATCCACCGTATGAAGGACAGGTGTACTGACCACTTTAATAATTCTCCCATTATAAGGAAACTTTAAGCACTGATGGTTGGTGGAAGGCACAACATCCATGGCTTCAATGTAGGGGTGACCCATTATGACCTTGAATGTGGGGTCCATGTCGAGGACATGGAATTCCGTTGAGGCTGACACAGGGCCTAGCTCTGCCTTCAGGATAATCATCCCTTGTGGCGGCCATTTGCTATTGTCATAAGCTGTGACTGTGATCGAGGAAGGTCTTATATGTTCCTCATCGACCCCACACAACGGAAGGGTGCTCGTGGAGATCACATTTATGGACGCACCCGTGTCTACAAGGCACGGGTTTATGGAGACTCCATTGATTTTTATTGAAATGCACAACGCATATTTCCGAGCTTCCTTGGGAGCGAGCTCGTAGTTGTGGAACATGATGGCCGGTTGTGTGTCTGTTGGTGTCAGGACGACTGAAATCTTCTCTACAGGGAGGTCTTCATTCACCATGACATTTTGAAGATATTCCATTAAGGCCGCCTGATGGGACATGGACCTTTGAAGCAGCTCAAGGATGGAGATCGGAGCGGGCGTCTTATCCAGGTGTTTTCACAAATCATACTGTGTCCCAGGGATGGATTTTTCTGGCTGTTCTCCATTGTCCTTCTCTAACTAAGCCTGATCGGGGTTCTGACTATTCTGGGGGAAAACTCTGTGGAAAATCCTTCCACTCCGGAGCACCATTGCCTGCGGCTTTTGTACCTCTATGGGGGTAGATGTGGGTTTTAACAGAAGTTTGAGGGGTAGTGGTAGAGGAATAGTTGATGAAGCCGGAGTAACGATGGGGGCAGGGATTCTGACGAGGGGTTTGTTCAGTGGAGACATGGTGGAGGTAGAGGGGATATCATACGGATTATGAAGGATAAGGGGTTCGGAAGGTGGAGGTGGAGGCAAAGTGGACATGGATAAGGCTTGAGATGTGTAATAGTTTTGAGATGGGTGATGGGTGATGAGTGGTTTTGAAGGCATTGGTGGAGGTATTGTGGAGACAGGCGGGGTCACGTATGGTTGACGGATGATAAGAGGTTTGGAAGGCATATAGGTAGATGCAGTAGAGGTGGATGGCAAAATGGAGGAGTGAGAGAAGATGAGAGGGTGTGAGGGCATAGTGGAGGGTGTTGGCTGATAGGTCATTGGTGAGTCAATGGGAGGGGTACGAATGAGAGGGCGTAATGGTGGTAGAAATGGTGAAGGTGGGTTGATGAGAGAGAGGTGCTACCCGGGCAAGGCGAGGGGGTTGCATGACAATAGGGTTGGCGGTAACAAGAATAGAGGTACTTTCTGGGTGCCACACCTGCTCTCTCCCGACTTCCGGGAAGGAGGAGATGGGGTTGACCTGGTGATTGGGCTGTTGGTGCTCCGGCAATGGATTCTCGATTATGCCCATGTTGGGCTGTTGGTGTTGTGCATGCTGAGGCTGTTGTTATTGTTGTGGTTGTTGTTGTGGATGCTGTTGTAGTTGCTGGAACTATGGCCTAGGAGGAGGTCTCCTGGCTTTGAGAGTGGCGATGTATCGCCTCATTTCATCCCAGTCAATTCCGCCTTCATCATTCGTATCGTGGATGTAATCTTTAAACTGAAAGCATTTCTCTACTGTGTGTCCTGGCTTCCTGTGATAGACGCAGTATCTGGAGGTATCAACATTCGGGGGCCACGTGAGCCTTTCCCTGGGTAGGATGAGTGTGTTTGAGGCCATGAGGGTGCTGAAAATATCTGCCAAAGTTTCTGGCAATGGTGGGTAATAGGCTCTCTTGGGACCAATCGGCCTCCTTTATTGCTTGGGGGGGCCATAATTTCCTGGGGGTGGAACTTGGTGGTACTGAAATGGCAGTTGTTGTTGCTGAGGTCAGGGTTGTTGCTGGGGTTGAAGTGGTTGAGGCATATTGTTCTGGGGGGGATTGTTTTGGGGTGGAGGACGAGAGGGGAAAGAACCTTGTTGGAGGGGAAGTCGGGGCATTTGTGGAAGCCTTGGGTTGAGTGCATAGTTGGCGTTGTTGACTGCACTCACCTGCTCATTTGTCACCACCCCTTCTGTCGCTCCACTTGGGACACCAGTGCCTATCTTTCTGATCACATTGGGATTCGGCGGTTCAAACATGTGCATAATGGGGGAGTCTTTTAACTGGGTCTGGACATACCGGGCCCTTTCATAGAGTTCCTCCATTGTGGTAAGCTTGTTCATGGCCAGGACGTGCCTGAATTGTGGGGTTGCATTGGACACAATCATCTTTACTTGTTCAGGCTCTGAGAGGGTATCTCTTATTCTTTCTACCAAGGACCTCCATCTGTCGGCATAGCGGATAAAATCTTTGTCGGACTTCATTTTCTCGGCCACTAGGTCGGTAATGGAAAGAGAGGGACCGACCCTATCCCGATACGTTTGCAAGAATCTTCTTTGCACCGTATCGAAGTTCTCGGCCTCGCCAGGTTCCAATGAATAGAATCACTCTAGCGCAGGACCATCCAATGATCTCCGAAAGAGATATGCCAGAGATCTCTGGTCATTTTGTCAATAGGAGGATTCATACATGAAGTCCTTGAGGTGAATAAAGGGGTTGCCAGTGCCATTGTACCTGCGGTACGTGGGCATTTCAGAGGGAGGAAGATGAATCACCGGAAGGATTGGCAAAGCAACCTCCGGGGTGGATTTCACGTCCACCATTTTATTTAAATTCTGAAATTGTTCGTCCATTCTATTGAACCTGTTGAGGAGCGATTGGGCAAGCTCCTCGGGAGGTGAAGGTGGCACCTGCCACTGGGGAGGAAAATGTCTCCCGGAGACTTGAGGAGGAAACCATGAATGAGAGGGAGCTGTCGGACCGCCGGCAGTTGGCCCCGGTTGGAGCGGTATGTGGGGAATATCAGGGGTTTGAGATTGTGAAGGAAATTGGAACGAGTGTGGTTGTTGGCTTGCCTGCCCTTGAAGCGAGGGAGACTGGATGGCTTGCGCTAGTGAAGGATATGGGATGGCCTGCATCGACTCTTGGAGGGGTGCGATGGCTGGAGTTGACTCCTGGGGGGCGGGGGAAACGGATTTCCCTTTCAGGATGGCCTTGAAGGCCCGGAGCTGCTCAGAGGTAAGCTCCGTGTTGGCAAGGACACCTAGCAAAGAGGAGATGTCCTGTGGTGGGGATGTGTCCCCTGCGGTAACCTGCACCTCACGTGAGGGCTCATAAGAAGGACCTGAGTCCATAGCATGGACTCGCGGCTCGACTGATTGGCCACGACCAAGGTGCTTCTCTTCAAAAGACTTGTGAGCCATGCTCAGAATTTTTCTGGAACGCAAAAACATACACCAACAAGCACATAGCAGAGATTATCAAATAAGTTTAATTTTGATATTTTTTTTGTGTTTTTAACCAGATCTGAAGTTCACACAAAAATAGGGACCCTAGTCAGTTTTTGTTTCACCCCCGTGTCAACTAGGATCTCTCGTCTCACCACGAATGGGTCGACTAACTCCAGGGAACTTCAATGGTACAACCAGCCCAGTGAACGAAGAGGGAATCCTTCGCTGTCGGGGACTTACGGAGGTCTCGGTGGAGGAGATTCTAGTCCGTTGAGAGGAATTCCCTAACGGAGAGTCCTTCCTTCACTGAGAGAGGGTGATCCTTAGAAAAAAATGAAAAAAAAACTAGAAAAGGGGTGTATGCATGCAATGAAGTGCAGAACAGATATACAGAACATAAGAAAATAACAGAGATAACAAAGATATAATCAACACCCAATGAATCACAAGGGACTAGGGGCGAAGTGCATGAGGTGCACGAGAGATAAGAACTGAAAGTGATACTGTGAGCACAACTGGAGCGCGCGAGGGCGCAAAGGTGGAGGAGCACATGGCGGTGCCGAACTTGCAAGGGTAACCGAGGGAAAGCGAAAGTAGTCCCACCGTGATCGCCAATCTGTGAGCGACGTCACGCGGAATTTACCGGAGGAGGCGAAGCGGAGCGCACGAGGGGCTCGTTTTGCTGCAACACAGAAAGAAGAGAGAAGAGGAGAGAGACCACCCCAGGAGATTGCTCCGACGGGGTGTGCGGGACAGATGCAATATAATAAGATATGGGGATTAAACGGCCATAGCGAGAAATGACTCTCTGCGACCTCGGGGGATGGGAAAAGTACAGAATTTAAGTGACAGAAATTTAAACGGCCATTGCGGAAAATGACTCGCCGCGGCCTCGAGAATATGAGCAGATATGAGAAGAGTATATAATACAAGCAACATGAATTTAAACGGAAATTGCGGGAAGTGACTCGCCGTGGCCTCGAGAATATAACAGATATAAGGAACATAATATAAGAGACAGAAATTTAAATGGCCATTGCGGGAAATGACTCGCCGCGGCCTCGAGAATATAACAGATATAAGAATAATGCATAATATATGTGACAGAAATTTAAACGGCAATTGCGGGAAATGACACTCTGCGGCCTTGAGAATATGATGTGATCGCCAGGGGCCGGAGACCCCAAGATAAAGAAAGTGATCGCGCCTACCTCAAAAGCGGGAGATGGCGGGTTGCTTCCTCCTCTCCCTTCGGCCGACCGATGGAGAGGGCTTTCCTTGGTTACCCTTGCAAAAGAAGAAACAGACAGATACCAAGTGGATCAGAAAAGATGGCAGTGTAGTATTAGTCCCTTGATGAAGGATAATGAAATCGTGGCAAGACACACACATGGTTTGTGTTATTTTTAAACCCCTCTCGGACACGAGTAGGAGAGAAATATGATGATGAATGGGATTATGCAAACGTATATAAAAGAAGACTCCCTAATGAAGGGAGTCAGAGAATGCGAGAAGATGAATGCAAAAGAACTACGCAGAAAAGGAGAAAGAATTGGCTTATTGAATGTGCCGATGGCGGGATCCGGCGGAGCTTCGACAGCGTGGGGACGACGTGGAAGCAGAACGGATGGAGCTAGCCTTCCTCTCGCGAGCGCTGGCACCCGAGAAGCCGGCAGAACCTCCCCCTACAAAAGACCCACGGCTTAGAAATGGGATCCGACAGAGTCTCTCCTTCATCTGTCGGATCTGAAGCACCTTCCCTTCGAGGGAGGGGGTCCTCTATTTATAGAGGGCAGATGGCTTGAGACGTCTAGGGGACTGGACGCCTCAAGATGGGGGCGTCTAGGACCCTGGATGCCTCCACAAACACATTAAATATTTTGTTGTTCCAAAGGTTCTCGTATGGACAAGAAGGGGTGTTGAATTGTCCCCGCCAAACACGATGGTAATTTTAAAGTTAACGTTGCAAATTAAATATCTACTAACGCAAATGATGAACGAATGAAATACAAGCTATAAAAGAAATTAATTATCTCAAGCTTACCGTTCTCACACGTTCAATAAAAACGATGTAAACAAGCAAACCACAACCAACCACAATGCGAGACAGATTTTTAGGTGGTTCGGGACCACGACGGGCTCCCTACATCCACCCCTCACCAAAATAGTGAGGATCCACTCGCTTCAAATGAAGTGCACGGAGCTTCCGCTCCAAGAGACACGGAGACGACGTCTCCTACACGATCCACAATGGATCTAACCACAAACACAAGCTGCAACACCGCAGCACAATGATCCACCACCGTTCGCAAATGGTTCAACACACACACAAAGTTGGAGTTCAGAAAAATGAAGGATATGTTCAATACATGCTTGTGAACCAAAGGAAAATGACTCAAATGAATGAAAATAAGATGAAGAAGTGAATCCCTAAGAGTAGAAAGGGTTTGTAGAATGTCTTCTCTAACCCTCAAGTTGGAGAGTGGTCGGACGACGGCGATTCGAGCATCCTCGTGTTCTCCTCGTCGATCCGCTCCTTTCTCTCTTCTTCCACGATCTCCAAAGATGATTCGTTGGAGATGAAATCAAGCTTGCAAGAGCCTCTCCTTCCTTTCCCCCTTTCTTCACCTACAAGACAAGAGAAAATAAGCACATTAGGGTTCACAATACACAAATTCGGATCTCACATTAGCATATATAGGGGACTAACCCAAAGACCCAAATACCCCTCCCAAAGTGTGTTAGAAACATCCATTTAAGTTTAGAACCATTGGGGGTATTTTGGTAATGTTTGAAAGGGTTTTCATTGGGTTTAGAACGCTCCCGGAAATCCCGTTCTGAAAGGGTCGACCCTTGGGGTCGACCCTCGGGCTGACAGAGGTCGGCCGGGGTCAAAAAAAGATTGCAACCCACAGGGGTCGACCCTTGGGGTCGACCCTTGGCAGTGGGTCGACCCCAGGGGTCGACCCATGCAGTTGGCTGGGCTGTCTGCTATGCAGACAGCACACAGCCCAGGGGGGGTCGACCCCTCCTGCTGAGGGTCAAGAAAAGGCAGTTTTAGCCCCGTTTATGCATTAGAAAAATTTCAAAAATCAAGATTAATTAACTATGCATTAATCAAAGTATTAGGACCATGTAAATCACATTTCAATAAGTTTTATGTGAATCAATTGAGCACATGTGAAAATCTCAAAAACCTCATTTTAAGGATACATGAAACACATTCAAAGCAATAACATCTCACGTGAGATGTTCATGAAAACAACTCAGATTTTTGGTCAAAGCTTAAATCACTTGAGCATGCAAGATATCAACAAATGTAGACATCAAACACTTCATTTTCACCATGTGAGTAAATATTGCATAGATTATCATTCATGAGGCTCAAGTCATGGTATCTTCATAAAAACTAGATGCATGCAAATCATTCACACATGAAACCATATGAAGTCAAGTTAAAACCCAAGTTTCTCATAACTAAGCACACTCACTTTAGGAATATGATGCTTCAAGAGAGTGATATGCTTTTATCAAATGTCATTAAGAACACATGCTCTTCCAAACACACAATGTTTTGAATTCGTTAAACCACACACAATGTTTTGCTCCCACAAACTCACAATATTTGTTATCATCAAAACTAGGGTCAAAAATAATGTGAGAACACATACCCAACAATCTCCCCCTTTTTGATGATGACAAAATATTGTGATAATCTAAACATTTTTCTCCCCCTTTGGCATGATCAAAAATGGGGAACACACGAGCTGGAGCATTTTGCATGAAAACCAAGCATATCAATGAAACGGGATACTCATGCACGCAAGCAAGCAAGCATGAGATACAAGCATGCATGTACATATGTATATCTCCCCCTCAATGGGATATATGGATACGAAAAGAGCAGTTGATTCAAGTCATAGTGTGGAGCATGAGGCATAATCAAAAGAGGTAGTGCAGCATATGTTAGAAGCACTGCATAAGCCATGATAAGAGCAAATTCAAGCTATACAAACATCACAATAATACCCGAGTGAAATATGTGAAAATGAGCAATGAACTTCAGAAATATATGGATATTGCAGAATTTCTAGAGAACACTAGAGGGTTATTTCCTTTCTACAATTCCATTTAGATCCTCGACTTTTGGTAGCTTCGCACAATCCCCTTATTCATTTTTTTAATTGGATTTCACCATTCGGCGCGAGTCACCTCATGTGTCTCAATGGGATTTCCCGGCTACTAGGATTCATCACAATTTTAAATCTTGTGGATTTTAGCTTCACTTTTTGACGCGAGTTTCCTCATTTGTTTCAGTGGGGATTCCAGCTACTCAGTTCACTTTCCACTTATTGAATGGGGTTGACAGCTTTTTCCTCACGATTCTCTTCAATTCCATGTAGAAATTTTATTTCCCTTAAAGTGTTGAAAAGAAGTTCTGAAATCCTTATTAATTAAAGTCATATGCATCATCTTGTGCCAGGTGTGTGGGTAATTGCTATGTATATAGAGCATGAATTTGTCATACTATAGCTATGACTCCCCCTAAATGTGTGCACAATTGGAAATAGTTCCTCCTCCTTTGTATATGTCATGATTCACAAATGATAACAATCAATGCATTTTATATAACAAGGAGGTGAAGTCTTAGAAGATTTTCAAGAACTACTTTTCTAGACGTATATATACATGCAAACAAGCAAGGATAGTGCAGTATGTACAATCATGGCATGCAAGTACAATCACTCATTCAAACAACAAATTCCAAGTTCTCTCTTATTTGAGTGAATTTTTCAGGAGTTAAGGGTTTTGTGAAAATGTCTGCAAGTTGATTTTCTGTATTTACATGGATAAGCTGAAAATGACCCTTACTCACATGATCTCGCAAGAAGTGATGTCTAATCTCTATGTGCTTTGTGCGAGAGTGCAAAACAGGGTTTTTGGAAAGATTAATTGCAGAAGTGTTATCACAAAGAATGGACGTGTCATTCAAAGAGATACCAAAATCAACAAGTTATTGTTTGGATCCAAAGCACTTGGGTTGCACAACTGTCTGCCGCCATGTACTCGGCTTCAGCAGTTGACAATGCCACAGTATTTTGTTTCCTAGAGGCCCATGAGACCATGTAACCTCCAAGAAATTGACAGTACCCGCTCGTGCTCTTACGATCCACTAAACACCCAGCATAATCGAATCCGTGTAAGCAACCAAATCAAAAGTGCAGCTACGTGGAAACCAAAGACCAAGATCTGTGGTGCCTAACAAATATCTGAAAATCCTTTTGACTGCTAACATGTGTGAGTTTCTAGGATCAGATTGAAATCTTGCATACATGCAAACACTAAACATGGTATCTGGCCTACTAGCAGTCAAGTACAATAAGGAACCAATCATTCCTCTAAAGAGTTTCTGATCGACAGACTTATATTCTTCATCTTTATTCAATTTCACTGTTGTTGACATAGGCGTCTTGTGTGACTTTGCATTGTCAAATTTGAACTTTTTGATGAGCTCCTTTGTATATTTCTTTGATTGATGAAGATGCCATCTTTTACCTGCTTCACCTGCAAACCCAAAAAATATGTCAATTCTCCATCAAACTCATCTCAAACTCTCCCTGCATCAATTTTACAAAGTCATCATTCAATGAATCAGAAGTGGCTCCAAAAATAATGTCATCAACGTATACTGAACAATAAGCATGTGTTTATTGTTACTTTTAATGAAAAGAGTTTGATCGATATTACCTCTCTTGAAGCCATTTTCTGAAAGAAAAGTACTTAGCCTTTCATACCATGCACGGGGGCTTGTTTCAGACCATAAAGTGCTTTGTCAAGTTTGAATACATGGTCCGGATGCTTCTCATCTTCAAAACCGGTGGCTGCTCAACATAGACGTCCTCCTTCACTACACCATTCAAAAAGGCACTTTTAACGCCATTTGAAAAGGTTTTATGTTCTTAGAGCATGCAAAGGCAAGTAGTATTCTAACAGCCTCAAGCCTTGCCACGGGTGCAAATGATTCATCAAAATCAATTCCTAATTCTTGACTATAGCCTGGGCTATAAGCCGAGCTTTATTCCTAATTACCACCCCTTGATCACTAAGTTTGTTTCGAAAAACCAACTTAGTTCCTATCACCGGATGGTTCTTAAGTCTAGGCACAAGAAACCACACCGCATTCCTTTGGAATTGGTGTAACTCCTCCTGCATAGCCAAGATCCAGAAATTATCATTTAATGCTTCATTTACAGATTTGGGCTCAATATCGGAAAGAAATGCAAGATTATCAATTTCTTCAACTTCCCTGATTGAAGCCCTTGTTCTTACGCCTTGTTCCACGTCTCCTATGACATTGTCTTGTGGATGGTCCTTGGGGAACGTCCATTGCTTGGGAAGCTCTTCATTTTGGGCTGGAGCTTCATCATTTTTGTTGCTCGACTCTGCTTGATCCACATCTTGATTTTCCTTGTCTTTCTTTTCTTCTCCATCTTCATGCCCTACATCAAGAAAATGATTATCTTTGTCAGACATTCTTAATGTGTATTCATCAATGATAACATGAGGGCTTTCCTCTACCACAAGAGTACGTAGAGTATATACTCGATATGCTCTAGATGATAAGGAATAACCAAGAAATATACCTCTATCACTCTTTGCGGCAAATTTCTCCAAATATTCTTTAGAGTTATTCAAGATAAAACATAGAGAACCAAAAGGTTTAAGATATGCAATGTTAGGTTTCTTACCTTTATACAACTCATATGGAGTTTTCTTGAGTATGTGTCTTACCATGGCACGATTGATGATGTAACAAGCCGTGCTCACTGCCTCGGCCCAAAAATACCTTGGTAATCCATTTTCAGAAAGCATTGTCCTCGCCATCTCCACGAGCGTCCTATTCTTTCTTTCCACGACTCCATTTTTTTGTGGGGTTCGAGGTGCCGAAAAGTTGTGTGTAAACTCCTGTTTCCTGCAAAAATCATCAAAGTCATGGTTATCAAATTCTCTTCCATAATCACTTCTAATTACTTTAATTTGATACCCCTTATCAGTTTGTAAGTTCCTGCAAAGATCTTCTAACTCCTGCAAAGCATCATTCTTATGGGTTAAGAATAATACCCAAGTGAATCTTGAGTAGTCATCTACAATAACAAACCCATAAAGTTTCCCTCCAAGACTGTGTGTCCTAGTGGGACCAAATAAATCTAGGTGAAGAAGTTCAAGGGGTCTAGTGGTGGTGACAATATTTTTGGATTTGAAAGACACTCTTGTCTGTTTTCCCATAGCACATGCATCACAAATTTTATTTACATCAAAATTCAGTTTTGGTAAGCCTCTTACCAAATCTTTTCTAAATAGTTTAGAGAGAACACTAAAACTGGCATGACCAAGTCGTCGATGTCACAACCAAGCATCATCCGATTTATTTGCAACCAAACAAAGATTTTTATTTTGAGAATTTTCAAGATCAACAGTGTAGATGTTTCCATCTCTAACACCAATGAACTTTATTTCATGAGACACCTTATCTACAATGGAGCAGTGTGTGTTTTCAAAGATGACTTTGTGACCCTTGTCACAAAGTTGACTGATGCTAAGCAAAATGTGATTCAAACCATTCACAAGCAAGACATCCTCAATGGATTGATTTGAATCCTTACCTATTCGTCCAATTCCCACAATTTTACCTTTGTCGTTTCCGCCAAAAGTAACCAGTCCACCATCCTTTTCTTCAGGTCTGTAAAGAGTTCCTTATTTCCCGTCATATGTCTGGAGCATCCACTGTCTAGGTACCATTTGCTCCATTTGGCTCTTAGACAGACCTGCACAATCAAAACAACTCTCAAGTTGATTTAGGTACCCAAGCAAGCTTGGGTCCCGAAGTTTTAGTCCTACTATGAGAGAAATGTATTCTATTTCTTCTTTCAAAATATTCATCATCGCCCTCATCAAATCACAAACATACATTGAGTGGCCGAACATTCCACAATAGAAGCATGTGACATTTGGCTTTCTAAATAGACTCCTATGCATGTAAGATTTATCAACAAAAGAGTTCATGCATGAGTCAACATCATTAAAGCCATATGAATCAAATGATTTTTGAAATTTGTTATTCACAAACGAATTTTTCTTTGTGGGTGAGCGTCCCACAACAATTCTCTCATTCTTGGCATTTTCATTGCTAGCCTCGCCATGTTCAACAATTTTCTCTTTTCCTTTCAATTGTTTTTGAGCAACATCTTTCAAACTTTTCAATTCAACATGCATGGTTTCTAAGTTGGTTTCCAACTCCCTTTTTGATTTCTCACATCACTCAATCTCAATTTCAAATCATCCAACTCCTTAGCCAATTGATCATTCTCATTTTTTGATTTTTCAACATTTTCGTATGCATGATGTTTTTCTGCCTCCAAACACTCTAGTTCATCATATACAAGGTTAGCTTAGATTGAAACTCTTCTTTTTCTTCCTTGAATTTTTCAATTTGCATTTCATAAAAGTTACACCTATCACATGGATTAGTAGAGTTGAACAAGTCACAAAATCTCTTCTTCATTTTCTTAACATCATGTTTTGATTTCTTGTACTTCTGAAACAAATCCACATAAGCTAAATGCCATTGTTCAGGGGTAAAGTTTTCAGAATCGGAGTTTACCTTAGAGTTGTCCTCATCCGCCATAAAGCAAAGATTTTGGAATTGCTCGCCCAATCCTTTCTTGTCACCTTCGGATCTTGAGCTATCCGAGTCCTCATCACTCCATGTTGCCTTCATTGCTTTGCCTTTCTTTTGCTTGTCCTTGTTCAGCTTCTTTTGGAGCTCGGGGCATTGACCTCTCATATGCCCAACCTTCTTACATTCGTAACAAATGATTTCTTCCTTCTTGCTTGATTCTCCTTTCTTGTCGAAGTTTCTCCTCATGAATTTTCTAGGAAGATTTTCATCTCTTCTAGCTCTTCTGAAATATTTTCGGACATTCCTTGTTACAAGAGCCATCAATTCTTCCTCATCACTGTCCATAGATGAGCCTCCATCACTGTCTTGCGACGATTCTAGGTATGCCTTCAATGCAATGGATTTCTTCTTCTTGTTCTCCTCCTCAGCTGGCTTCATGATGTTGATTTCATATGTCATCAATGATCCGATGAGTTGATCCACCGTGAGTGTGGTGAGATCCTTCGAATCGTCGATGATGGTCGCCTTGGTGTGCCATGGAGGTGTGAGGGACCGCAACACCTTTCTCACCAAATCTTGATTAGAATACTCCTTTCCCAAAGCCTTCAAATTATTTGTTATCTCACTCAGCCTCGCATACATTTCCGAGATGTTTTCCTCGGGCTTCATAGCAAACAGCTCATATTCTCGCACCAATATATTTGCTTTTGTTTCCGAACTTCTGAAGTGCCTTCATAGATGACCATAAGCTTGTTCCACATTTACTGCGTAGATGAACACATAGAGATTCGTGAGTACTCATTAGGATGTATTACGCACTGAATAATATTCATAGCTCTATAATTAGCACATGATTTCTTAATATGCTCTTCCTGCCATCCATCCTCATTGGGAGGTAACACATAGGGACCTTTGTTAATGACCTTCCAACTATCATAGTCTTGTGCTCGCATGAACACAATCATCCTATTTTTCCAATATGGATAATTAGTCCCATCAAAGAAAGGAGGTCTATGAACTGAATGTCCCTCGGGGAGCATTCCCTTGTTGGCCATACTAGGGGATCTTTTCTTTACAACTGTGAGGTTGTCCTAAAATCAGAGACCTCGCTCTGATACCAGATTGTTGTTCCAAAGGTTCTCGTATGGACAAGAAGGGGGGTTGAATTGTCCCCGCCAAACACGATGGTAATTTTAAAGTTAACGCAGTAAATTAAATAACTACTAACGCAAATGATGAACGAATGAAATACAAGCTATGAAGAAATTAATTCTCTCAAGCTTACCGTTCTCACACGTTCAATAAAAATGATGTAAACAAGCAAACCACAACCAACCACAATGCGAGACAGATTTTTAGGTGGTTCGGGACCACGACGGGCTCCCTACATCCGCCCCTCACCAAAATAGTGAGGATCCACTCGCTTCAAATGAAGTGCACGGAGCTTCCGCTCCAAGAGACACGGAGACGACGTCTCCTACACGATCCACAATGGATCTAACCATAAACACAAGCTGTAACACCGCAGCACAACGATCCACCACCGTTCGCAAATGGTTCAACACACACACAAAGTCGGAGTTCAGAAAAATGAAGGATATGTTCAATACATACTTGTGAACCAAAGGAAAATGACTCAAATGAATGAAAATAAGATGAAGAATTGAATCCCAAGAGTAGAAAGGGTTTGTAGAATGTCTTCTCTAAGCCTCAAGTCAGAGAGTGGTCGGACGCTGCGATTCGAGCATCCTCTTGTTCCTCTCGTCGATCCGCTCCTTTCTCTCTTCTTCCACGATCTCCAAAGATGATTCGTTGGAGATGAAATCAAGCTTGCAAGAGCCTCTCCTTCCTTTCCCCCTTTCTTCACCTACAAGACAAGAGAAAATAAGCACATTACGGTTCACAATACCCAAATTCGGATCTCACATTAGCATATATAGGGGACTAACCCAAAGACCCAAATACCCCTCCCAAAGTGTGTTAGAAACATCCATTTAAGTTTAGGAACCATTGGGGGGTATTTTGGTAATGTTTGAAAGGGTTTTCATTGGGTTTAGAATGCTCCCGAAAATCCAGTTCTGAAAGGGTCGACCCTTGGGGTCGACTGTAACGACCCGAGAATCCGATTACCGGGAAGGCCCGATAACTCGAGACTCGCACCGCCGCCCACGAGCTGGGAGGGCTCGGAAGGGCTAAAAGGAGTGTGGAGGTACAAAGAAATAGGAAATAAAGGAGGACAACCAACAACAACAAGCTGAAAGAAAGAACAACTACAGCAACAACATAGTCCAGTCCAACAGAAAGTACAGTCTAAAGTAGTAAAGCGTACCACATGCCAAGTGAACACTCGGCCCGACAAGCTGGCAACTGAGAACCTCCGCTCCACACCCTCGAACCTCGAGGAAGAACCGCCACACCTGAAAAGTAGGGAATGAGTCTCCAAACAGAGACTCAGCAGGGATTTCGCGGAACCCCAACTGGAAACAACGGCGGTACCGGAAAGGAAGGCTACGAGAGCAACTGCAACAGCAGGAACAGTAAACCCGGTGGCCGGTCGAAACACGGCACTACAACTACTCCTACTGTACCAGAAACACACCCTGACCTCGCGGTCGAGGCTACCGAACCACGCTAGTACCACCTACCGAAGTAAGAACACACGGCAACCACGCCGTAGAGGCCTGTCCCCCGGACAGCCAACCTGGACACGATGTCCAAGGTGCAACCCCGACCATCCGATCACTGGTACCGCACAACAAGACCCAACCTCGGTAAAGCCACTAGCACTAATCTCACGACGCGAAAACCAACACACGCGCCACGACGAAACAACCGAAAACTCAACGGTCGACACGACCGAAAACCCGAAGGTCAAAGTTACGGAAACTGACAGTCTGTCACTCCCAACTTGACAGGAGTACCGCCCACTAGAAGCACAGCCGGTAGCATCCCTTGACGTCTTACACCGCGCCGCAGGTGAACCGCCTGACGTGGTAGCTCCTACCAAAGGCACGAACACCGTACAAGTAACCACAAACAAGTGACTAGCTGGGGTCACGCCCGTCGACGTGGGTCCAACCGCCCCCAACAACGTGTGCACACACAGACCGCGCGTCCCTGGTCTGGCCCTCTGACCGATTTTCCCCTCAGCCGGACTTTGGCTGCAAGACGTGGGGCCCGACGGCAACTGGTCCACAAACCGTCTCTAAGGGTAAGCCCGTACACCACTCCCTGGTGCGACCAGCACACGCGTACTGGTAGGCTACGACTAGTGGAGGGTCACTGAAGGAGTAGACTCTCAACTCAACAGAAAATAACGTCCGAATCTGACAAAGTACGGGGACCATCCCACGTACTAGCACCGTCACACGGTGACCACAGTCGGAGAAGAAACGGGACTCACAGTCCACGGCCGCGCACACACCCTGCGCGAGAGTCGAGAAAACTCAAGTGGCGTTAAGCCACTGGACTCTGGACAGTCCTCTAGACGCACTACACCCAACGGTCCTTGAGTCACAAGACTCGGGGTCAAGACCGTTGCACACAACAGTACAAAGCCGTCAATCTAGTCCAATCTCTAGGTCTAAAATCACGATATCACGAATACCGAGATAACTCACAAGCCACCAATAATGTTCCCTCAGGAAGGGAACACAAGGGACCACGGCCACATGGAAAAACACGGCACAATTCCCAGGGCAGCACACAAGCCGCCATGTCGATTTCCCATCTCGAAGCAAGCGGGAAACCTCCAGCCCCAGGCCGGACAACTGGACTCGCAGTCCAAGGCCAAACACGTGGCCCACACGGAAATCACCTTCCAAAGAAACTCACAATATGCGGGGGAGATCCCACCGCACACACACCGATACCCGGTGACTCGATCGAGCGAGAACACGGAAGCCCGGAACACCTGGAGTCACCCGGACCCACCAAGCCCACGGGCACACTTATCGAGGTAACACGGTACCTCCAGACACCCAAAGACACGGTCACGGAACTCCACGGGGTGTCCGAGACACACACGGCCCAAGGGGAGCACGATCAGCCGCAGACCGTCCGCCCCGGGCAGCCCGGCTGGTCACCTCCAAGAACGCGCTACACGTGTATAGCGCGTTCAGTCAGAACGCGCTATACATACCTAGCGCGTTCAACAAGAACGCGCTACAGGTCCATAGCGCGACAGGAACCGCCAAACTGTTCATCTTCCCCGATGAACGCGCTCTATCGGGGCTGCGCGACCTTCAAGAACGCGCTACCCAAGGCTAGTGCGTTCTCAGTCCGTGCCCGAAAACGGTGGACACCGCAGAAAAACCCATTCCACGCCCCGTTCACCCCCAGGTGAACGGGAAACAAAAGGGGAAACCTTCCCCAAGCTCCTAGGCATGCATCTAAACCCATGGATCGCCCAAAAACACCGTAAAACGAGGGATCTGGCTCACACCCCAAAAACAAGCACTTTCCCCAAATCATCCCGTTTAGCCCGCTCGGCTCACCACGGCCTACAAAACTCGCGGGAAAAGAAGTACGCGAGTCGAGGGTCCATCTCCCTACCTCCCTCGAAGAAACGACGCATTGTGGACGCCGATCCATGAAGAAATCGTCGCGAAACCCTCGCCGGCTCGCGATCACGCCACCGAGCTTCCACGCGCCTCCTCCGCCTCGATCCTCACATGTCCTCGCCCGCATCCTCGCCCGCGCCACCTCCACCTCGCCCCCGCCTCGCTCTGTCGGCCGCCGGAGAAGAGAGGGGAGAAAGAGTGCGTGAGAGAAGAGAGAGGGAGGGAAGAGAGAAATGAGAGGGGGAGAGAGAAAAGGGTTAGTATATATAGGAAAACCTAAAAATTACGAAAATTCAGAAAATTATGAAAAATTACCTCCGCGATCCTCGGGAAGAGCACAACGCAGTGGTAACGTCCCGGAGTCAGAGAATGCCACGGTTTGCCCTGCAAAGAGTTCCAAAGGCACATCAGGGAAAAATACGTGTAAAGCACAAAATACACTCCGAGACCCACTAAAATGATCCGAAAAATCCGGGGCATTACAGCCCTCCCCCCTTAAAGGAATTTCATCCTCGAAATTCATGACCAATCACGAAGTCCCAGGGGAAGAACACTGAATCAACTGACACGCTGTTAGAGCCCCAGCACAGAAAACCTCGATTCTCATGAAAACACCAATCCTGAGGGACACAGCCAAACTTACAGTCGCAAACAACACCTCGCTCCTCGCGTCGAGCACACTGGACAGCTGAGCAGGCATATACCAAAGGGCACAGTCCGGCATCACCTCAGACACCACGGAAACCAATCAAGGTGCCGCTACCACCATCTCGCTCACCGAGGAAACACAACCCTCGTCACGAGAAACAGCTACTGATCCATCCAATGGTCAGCAGATAAATCGCACATCAGCTTCGCAGCCAGCTGACAGGTCGCATACCCTTCTCAAGGGGACAACCAAAACAGAGCCTCCACTAGCTCAAGCAGTCCTCTCCGCAGACCGCAACCAGAACATCGGCTCAGCACCAAGGAACACCTCACACATGGCAAGCCGAAAGCCGGACATAACACTGTGCCAACTCTTGTCAGAAGACAAACTTCGACAAAGTCCAGATCCCATCCGGAAAGGCACATCACAGAAACGACCACCAAAGGTCTCGCTGGCACACGTCTCTCGCCACGCTCGAGCCCCAACAACCAGCATCTTCTGTCTCTGAAAAGACCATCCACTGATCGCCAGATACATGTCAACGGGAAACCTCCACCGGCCCAACAGGCACAATCCAACTCACAGTAGGCCATCCGTCGACTCCCACACAGACTGATGCCACATCTCGAGCTGCACTCCTCTCGGACTCCGCATCTGAGCTCGAACATCACGCCAACTCGACCCTCTCGGGGAGTACAACGAAACCAAATGATGGATCCTGGTGTCTTCAATCATCACCTCACTAGACTCAGACTCACAGGGGAATCATCCCATGCTGGTCACCAAACCAGGGATAACCATTGCGACACCAACGTCCCGTCAAGGACCACCAATCCGATGCCAATCTCACAAAAGGCCTCCGCCCACAGGCGTCACTCTTCCATCTGGTCTCATCAAATCCTTCGATCAATCCAAGTGGACACCCGCCACTCCCGATCCTGCCCTTACCACAGAGCCACGGGACACCACCTGAACAATGCTCACGGCGACCTGGTTGTCGACACCACGACCAAAGCACTTTGGGTCCCCGATCGATTATACATCTCACCTCCACAATCCGACAAGACCGTAAAGCCAACAGACGATGCTGTGGTCGATCACACGGTTAGGCTCACCAGCCACTCATAGCCGTCAACCGGGACCCATAGTCTGCCAGAGACCACTTCCCCAAAAACAATCTCATCCGAGGACACGACTGGGAACACAAGTCGGCACCAAGCCACCAACTCTGACCAACACGTCCTCAACCATCGTCAGGCGACATCCTCAACAACCCCATCCAGGTCCAATACTGACGCCTGACACGACTTCCAACACAGGAACATGGTACTCATGCGGCGCACTAGCCATCACATTCCCCAACACTCCATCCTTCCAGTGCCAAGAACCATAATACCTCGAGCAACGGCACGGTAATAACACGTTTCACACCGAGGAACCAATCCTCCAATGCTCAACGCAAACTCAGGAATCTGCCCGTAGCAACCAATGCTACGATCCTGAACCAATGGGTCACAAGCCCACCACGCTTCCGCTGCGCACTCTGATCCACGCGCACAGCCGAGAAAGCAAACACCGCCCAACCAGCACTCGTTCTTCCGGAACAGTGCCAACACACCCTCACACGACAAGGGAATGGGCACAGCTTCTCACAGGCAACCACCTTGCCAAGACAAGGAGCACCTCTCGCACGGACTTCATGGCATACAAGGCCAACCAATCCGAACACGCAATGCAAGACGATGAACCTTAGCCGAACGCAATCTCTCCAACCAAAGGAGAAACCAGCGCACTTTCAACCAACGGAAGAACTCCACGCTCGACCTGACCTCGAACCTCGCGCATGCTGGAAACAGCACCATCCAGCACCAAGGAAAACCATCACTTCCATCAGGTCAGCGCCTTCGACACACTCGGCGAGTGTCAAGTCGGACCACAATCACAGCATCTCTTGATGCACCACCGCTGTAATTCCTCGAACTGCAACACACCACGCCAAGAGCCGCAACACGAGCCATAACCGACAACCGCCGATGCTCACCCTCGAGTCCCGAAACTCACCGCGGAGCCTTCACAACCCAAACCAAAACCAAGGCGAACACAACTCAATCGCACACCAGAGCGCGGGAGCAAGACTTACTGGGACACCACAGCCCAATCTTGCCTCGAAATCTGTAAAACAATCAGAACCGACACGTCATTTCTGACGCCACATAGCACGACAGGACATCAGGCTCGACGAAACGGCAGCTCACCAAGAAGACATTCCGCTCACCGGAGCACACTTCTCGATCAGAACACCCGCTCTGCCACCTTAAACCACGACCTGAAAACCTCAGGGGCTGGACAAACCTCAAGCTGGAGTGGCCAAAATCGACAACAGCTCCCTCAGAGCACGCTCATGGCCACTTAACCACGAACAGTCCTCTCCAGCCACCTGACCACGCCGCAGATTCCTCGAACGCAGCACCGCGAACTCACGCCTGCCAGCAACCTCTGCCCAACGCAGCACAACCAGGGCCACCACCGATGAGGGAGAAGGCTCTCAACCTCAATCCTTAGACCCCATGCTGGCATGAAAGCCGCGGACAACAACCACCTTCACAGCGCCGCACAGCGCACCCAAGCTCTCAAGCGAGAAACAAAGCGGAAAAATAAGCACAAAACCCTATGCCAGCTGCCGACTGTACTGGACCTTACGGACTCTGATCACTGCAATATCTCGAATTCCTATGTACATCCACAACCACCACTCTGATACCAGCTGTAACGACCCGAGAATCCGATTACTGGGAAGGCCCGATAATCCGAGACTCGAACCGCCGCCCACGAGCCGGGAGGGCTCGGAAAGGCTAAAAGGAGTGTGAAGGCACAAAGAAATAGGATATAAAGCAGGACAATCCAACAATTAATAGAAATAAATAAACAACTACACCTACAACAGAGTCCAGTCCAACAGAAAGTACAGTCTAAAGTAGTAAAACGTACCACATGCCAAGTGAACACTCGGCCCGGCAAGCTGGCAACTGAGAACCTCCGCTCCGCATCCTCGAACCTCGAGGAAGAACCGCCACACCTGAAAAGCAGGGAATGAGTCTCCAAAATAGAGACTCAGCAGGGATCCCGCGGAACCCCAACCGAAAACAACGGCGGTAGCGGAAAGGAGAGCTACAACTATAGCAGGAACAGCAAACCGGTGGCCGGTCAAAAACTTGGCACTACAGCTACTCCTACTGCCAGAAGGCACACCTCGATCACGCAATCGAAGCTACTTAACCACGCTAGTACCACCTACCGAAGTAAGAACACATGGCAACCACGCCGTAGAGGCCTGTCCCCCGGACAGCCAACCTGGACACGCTGTCCAAGGTGCAACCCCGACCATCCGATCGCGGGTACCGCACAACAAGACCCAACCTCGGTGTTGACACCCGTTTTATACCGATAAGTTGAGCCGTTTCTCTTACTTCCATTGATTGATGCCCTAAGTTGTCCATTATCTGTTGGGCCATTTTTTTTTGTGGCACATCCTGGGCCCATTTTTATGTGTAGCCTCCCTCCTTGGTAAAGGTCGTATCCATTTAAGGCTTATCGGACCTTGGCTTTGATTAATTGAACTGTTTTATAAACATGAGGTACCCAAGATCATGAACGGTCCCACATCAGCCGTTCAAGACTGGGGCGGTTAATACCAGACCGTTCATACATTTCGGCTAATTTCTAAGGATTTTCTGAATATTCATCGACAGGATTTTGTGCGGTGTGACCATGACCGTTCAAGTACATGGACGGGCCTATCCCAACCGCCTATATCTCAGAGTCCTACGCGCGCCCGTTTTCTCAGATAATTATCCAAATATTTGAATTATCACCGACAGGGTGAAACGGCCATTTTTGTGCCGCCCTACATTAAAACGGTCGATATGTAACCGTTCATATGTTCAGGGTCTCACGGCGGACGTTTCGGCCAGTTCGAGAGATAATGGGGATTATTTTGCTGATTATTTGAATTTCCACCGACGGGTATGGACGGTTAGATTATAGCCGTCCAACCAGTTGGGCGGCCTATCGTAAGACCGTTCATCCTGTCGGTTGCTGAATTTTAACAGATTTTAACCCTTTTTCTCCATGGTTTTATCCTTAACTTATCTTGGTGATTTCTCCGCGGATAATCAACCATTTTAGCTGCCGTTTCGACTGGATGAGAGATGATGGTATTATCTACGATTTATCTTCAATAATTTCGTCCCGAAAATGGCTCTAAACCCTAATTTCGAGGTTGGCTTTCTAGGCTCTATAAATAGACTCTATTGGCCGGACGTCGAAAGGGGAGGAGATTTTTGATCGACGGCGAAGCCCTGCCGCACTCTTGAGCGACCCAGCACCAAGGAGGGAGGCTCTCTACGTCCGCATGAGCCTCCGGTCAAGGGAGTAGCCCAGTCTTCGTAGTTTTTCGTTCATAAGTTTTGTCGTGTTCTTTCATTGCATACTTCGTTTCTCACCCGCGTACCCCCCTCCTTCTCATAACATGCATACAACCATCCCATTTTTTTTGTCACCCTAGGGGTTTAAAAACCCCCCAGGTACTCCCCTTTTCATTTGTTCATGCTTAATTCTTCTCGTTTGAACATGTACCGCATCATTAAGGTCTAATTTGGGTGTCTTTTTTGTGTCTCTACGTTGTTTCGCAGGTCAGCATCTAATCAGCATGAGGCCCATCCCCTCTGGCCGGCCGGAGAGGGTGGAGGTCGAACCCTTCTCAACTTGCTGAGTGAAGGTCGTGAGCGGTCATCCTCCAGCCGTTCAACGTTTCGCGCAGTGCATAAACAACCGTCCTTCACTGGAGTGCGGTCCCTAAAGCGCCGTCCATCTCACTGCAGCAATTCCTCCCGCGTCCCTCGCAGCGTCCCAGGGCGGTCTATCGTAAGACCGCTCATCCCAGAGCGGTCCTAACCGAGCCGTTCATCCCCAGCGCTGCACCAAGGCGAGTGTCTCCCCATTTTCCAAGGTACGGCGTGCCTGTCGCGTACGGCATCTTGGTGGCGATCACGGTACTTTGCTTCATTCTCTGTTTTCTCTTCTGTCTCTCATTTGTTCATGCACTTGGTGTGCTTTTGACCCCTTTAGTGAAGAGAGAGAGAGAGAGAGGAGTGGAAATATATATCTACACCCCTTTTGTGGCGATCACGGTGGGACGCCTAGTGCCCATCGTGCTTTTGAGTTGCTGACCCTTCTTAGTCGTGTCAAGGTTTTCTTCTTGGAGTGATTTACAGGTAGGAGACGGTTTCTGTCCTCTGGCTCACACGCGGTTCTTCCAGAGCCGTCTAACCATCAGCGCGGTTGATCCTACGCCGTTCATATACTCTGCCTTCAAGTTCATCTACATCGGCCTTTCCTGTTGCAGACGGCTCCCTGGACGCCGTCTATCTCTTTGTGCGGCTTTCACACAGCCGTCCCGCGCCCAGGCACAGGTACGCCGTACTTTCTGGTGGCAGATACACGGCTGTGAGGCGGCGGTTCAAACACGAGTGCGGTTGACAATAAGCCGTCTGTCTGGTATGTCCCTTGCATTTTCTGCCTATGCATTACGGCTGAAATTGGACCGTCTGAGTACTTAGAGTGGTCAGAGGAGGACCGCACATCTCCTGTCGCAGTGCATTTCTGTCGTCTTGCTTAGTGTTTTGGCTGATATATATATTGCTCCTGGTGTTGTTCGTTGGCTCCCCCTGCTATCTTATTATTATTGCATCACCATGCTTTTGGTATTCATGTGTATATTTGCTCATTGATTGATAGCTACTAGGCTAGTTTGTGCATGCACTCCGGTGCGCATAGGAGCATCGATATTTTCACATATTA